>JAQGAU010003956.1:0-12333 GCA_034698045.1 Paramacrobiotus richtersi
ATTGTGCTTGAAAATCGTAGTGCAGGGACTCTTCTACTTTTCCATTTGCGTTCAAATCCCCGGTATGTTATGGAGAACTGAGAAGTAGCATTCGTTCGAAACTTTTAGAAAAATATATTTGCTTTATCGAAAATTTTATGTGCTGTACAACTTGGAAAAGTGTGATAGTAATTTTTATGTTTACCGTACGGAAAAGCTGAAATTCAGATGCTCCAACAACAAGCGAATTAACGATTAAGTTATTTTGTAAGGATCGTTTTGATATCGACTTTTAATGTCGTATTCGTTTGTACCGTATTCTCATTAACCTTATTACCGACATAATGACTTTAAAAAGCGAATATATTGTAATCTGCAATCCATTTTATAAAAGGTGGATGATGATGCCATGAAAGGATTCAGTGGCGATCAGATAATCGCCGCCAAATCGGCATTTTTGGACAAGGAACTGGTGGTGCCTTCTGGATTACTTGGTTTTGCACTTTCAGATGAAACAATAAAGGCAAAGACTGATGCCTGGAAGGTAAGACAGCCTGTGAAAAATCACGTAATATGGTCGGGTTCAACTGTTATATTTCGGACTTTCAGAGAGGGTGGAACGAGGCGTTTGGAAAACCTGCAACTGACGCGTCGGTGGCGAGCGGTTCCAAGTCTTAACGTTTACTTTAATGCCAGAGGTTTTTACCGAAAAGGCCAACTGGAGACTTTTCCATGGCACAGTTTTGTTTCCATTCTGGGTGTTTCACTATTTCACGACCTTTCGATCATTATTGTTAATCATTTTCAGACACTGTCATACTGACCATGTTATGCCGGTTTGCTGTACGTATACGCAGTTGTGCGTAACTCATAAATACGTATCGATCGAAGCATCTTTCACGTACGTGCGGTGTCGTACATTTTTCGCGTGCGTAAGAACAGAAGGACAACGGTGTTGTTTATTACAGCATTTGAGCGCCAGTCGTTACATTTCATTTTTTCATTTCCATGATCAGTCAGGATCTGGCATTTGACCCTCTTCGACGTTCAAAAATACTGCAGATTCATTGATAGAACTGGAAGTGTATTTTTTTTATTATACGCCACGGAGATTTTGGTGGTAGCCCTGGTTTGATCTTTCTCTGTAAGTGCTTCTGTGCTATACAACAAAATACTGCAGGGAATTCTTCCTGTCGAGTTGTCGACGGCGGTTTTGCTACAATAATCGTCCTACTTCCTTTTGTTACAAATTACAATAATCCTTAACAGACCTCAAGATTCGGTTCTGGACAGGTTCTGTAATCTGTATAACTCGCGGTGGCTCAGGAATCTTTGGTAGTCTCCATGCAGACAGCTTGGAAAACGATAGTCTTGACGTGAGAATGGAATCGCAGCTGATTTTGGAACGGGAAGCCTTTCGGGAAACACTTGCTGGTTATTTGAGTAAGCAGCGGTGCTTCATTCTGTTATTTCACGAGCTCCGAGCCACAAAAACTGACAAAATTAATGAAAAATATCCAACGTGTTTCCAGATCAGTTTCAGCAGAGATGTCGGGAATATGAAGCGGAAATTCAGCAGCTCCAAGATCAGAGTATCAACAGCTCTTCCGGTTCATCCTTGTGCAGTACGGCTAATTGTAAGTAGTATTGATAACCACCTGTTCATTGTTATGTCCATCCATGACGTTTCAAAATACAATTGGAGGACAGCCCAGATTTTTACCCTGATGTTGATTGCTACTTCGCAGCTAAATCTGACGGAACACAACAGTATATGGCCACCCGAATGGACCAGCTTCTTGATCAATACTGCGCTTTGGCGAAAAAACTGGACGAAATACAAACGGAAAACCATGCGGCAGATAAGCGAACCCATTCGCTGCTGGTATGCAATAATTGCGTTTTTCTATGCTGTATATTATGCTTAAGAGACACTTATCCGAAGCAGCCATGTTAAGTAAATACTCGAAGGAATGTGTTTAAAAGTTAGGAAAGACGACGATAGAGACGGCATCGTTTGTCATGTTTTAGTTTGTCTATATTTTTTTATGCAGATTTCTTCTCTGCTTCAGGTTGGGTTCAGTGAAAAGATGGAAACGATTCTCATCAATGTGATAGATGCCAAAGTTCCTGAATCGTCGAAAAGTGCACGTGAGCGACCATTCCAGTAAAATTTGGTTAGTTCTTACCGTTTATGATTTGTCGATAAAATACAGAAAGTGGATTGGGAGCATGTCCGGGAGTGGAAACTGTGCCGCGGCGAAGTGCAGCTTTTTTATCTACAACACCGGGTGATCTGACAGTATCGGACTCGTCGTCATTTGTGTCATTTCCACCGTCACATGCCAAAGGAAGTCACAATAGGTACGGTGGGTTTTAAAAGTGATGTGGTCAGTAGTTCAAAACTAGTCCGTTATTGCTTCTGTCTTTGACGTACCTGTGATTATCAGAACTCCTAATCGTACATAATGATGCAGACGTACATAAATAAGCAATTTCACAGTTTATTTTCAACCCCGCTCCGTGTCAATCTTGTTCGATACTTAGTAAAATTGTTACGAATAATTCTGGGGCAGATGTATCGCAATTACTGTTTACTGTCGACATGCACGCTATTTTCGGGTTTGGGTAGCAACGCGTTGTTCCTTGTGCTTCCAGAGATTCACTGAAACAAACGGAAGAAGTACTGGCGAAGCTAAAACGAAAATGTGCTGCTTATTTTCCATTCAACCAGAATCAAACCAGGTTAGAATCTCTCGAGATGGCTCTGGATTTGATCATAGAGCTGGAGGACAAACTGGAGTGCAAAACTGCGAGAAACAGGGTTCAGCGGCAAGAGAGTCTACGTGAATCCCACGACGAGGTAATTTGCATGTAAAATTTCTGAATAGAGATAAAAATAGACAACCGTCCCAAATTTCTTCATTTGAGGGCCCACTGCCCAGCATTTTTTGTATTGAGTATATGCAACAGCCAGCCAGTTTACTGCATATAGCTATATTGATGACGTTATTTTTATTTAGTGTGAAGAGGAATTCGAAAAGGTCAACCGGGAAGATGAGGAAAATTCAAACCTGGAACAGCATGGTACGTTAACAATTCGGTTGTGTTACTTGTTTAGTCTTATTTGGACGACAAGATTTCGTATATTTCCTTTGTGTTTGTTGTACAGAGGAATGGAAAAAAAAGATTTTGGAGAGGCTTTCTGCTGTACAAGATGATCTCAAGGAACAACAAGCCGAGAACATAGTCTTAAAAGAACGACTGGAGGGGGCATTTATTATGATAACTCAACTAGATCAGGAGGTACGAAATTTTGTCGATTTTATATTTGAAAATCGTTAATTGGTTGTAATTAGTGAAGCAGAAATGTAATTGTAAAAGCAGCACTTCACGAAACTTTTAATATGATGCAATTCCAGTACGAATACGATAGACAAACTTCCGACAGTTCTCATGTAACGTACATGCTCATCCTGATTTTCTTTATATAGAAATCCGAAAAGAAAGCCGTAGTGGATGCTGTCAGTTCCAGACTGGATGATACATGCCAAAGTAAGAAACAATTAGTAAAAAAATAATTTCGATCTCAGTAAACCGAAAACCTGTTTTTCGCTGTGTCGATTACATAGTGGCGCTGACTGTGAGAATTCATGAGGATTTGTTGCATTTTAAGGGCGGTCTGCGAGAGTAAACGGACGGTCAATTTCTGCATGGCATTTATTTACTGGTTTTTTACGAACTGCAGAAATGAGCGAGCAGTCAGTCCAGTTTAATGATCGACTATCGGCCTTATCTTCCAAACTGGAGGAGATATCGGATTCGGTGGATGAGTCATTGGAGCAGAAATGTGAAACCTTGCAGTCAGGTTTGGAGGGGAAAATGGAGCAGTTGCAGCGGACAATATCACAGGTTGGAGCTTTGATATCGCTTTCAAAATTGTTGCATTAATTATTGAAGTTAAACCCATTTATTTGATGCAATAGGAGAACCTTGGTCGCTATGTACAGCTGAAGACGTACGAGTCAGACGAAAAATCTTGGCTGAAAGCGTATGAATCTCAAAGGTCATGTACTGCTGTGCAGCTTGATCAAATGGTAAGCTAAAATATGAGTGCCGTATAATTTATACAGGCATAGTTTGCAGTGTTCCTTTCCCATCCACGATGTGTGCGATTGTCATTTTCTTTTTAGGCACAGGAGATCGGAAAAGCCGTGGACCTGGGTCAAAGAACGTCCACCAGCCAAAACGCGTTGACCGGAAGACTGGATGTTCTGTGTGAAAGTAAGTTCATGTAGCACATTAATTGAAGAATGAAGGGGATTGGCATTTTTCTGGAGGTATGATTCATACGAAAACTTTCCAGAAGTCAGTGATATTTCCGGTGTAACCCTGGACTATAACCATCGATTATCGGGATTGTCTTCTACTTTGGACGAAAAAATTGACTTGGTTCACGAAACACTGGAACAAAAATGTGCGGACCTGCAGTCACTATTCCAGGAAGGATTACAGATTAATTCAAAGGTTAGCTGTCATGTGGTTTCTTTCTCCAAAAGAATTTGAAGTTTCCTTTTTTGTGGGTTTTTTTTACATTTGTTTTGCGATTGAATAGGCAAATCTTAAGCGGTTTGTCCAGTGTAAGGTGTATGAATCGGACGTAAAAGCTCGAAATGCTGCTTGCGAATCACAGAACCAGGACATCACGCGCCAGCTGCAAGAAATGGTAGGAAAGTGGTGTTTTTTGTTTTTTCTGTAAGTTTCTGGGATGCATGTCCGTTTCGATGTCATTGATTTGTTTTTCAGGAAAGCAAAGTCAAACAGAAAGTCGATGTCAGCCGGAATTCTGCATCTGCCCAAAGCGCACTGGTCGAGAAAGTTCGATCGGAGGTGAAAATTCTACAGCAGCAGATGAAGCATTCGTTAGCCTTGGCTCCACGAGCAAATGCGATGCTAGTGAAATTGAGCGTCTCTGCTGATCAATACCTGCTCGGAGATATAGTTTTCCGCCTTCACTGGGAGACGGTTCCTGAACTTGCCAATGAATTCTACAACATGTGTGTTGGTGAACATGGCGCGTACCGCCTGTCGGGAGGGGACATCTTCCGTGTTATTCCTGGTAATGGTATCTGGTTTCGGCCAAACGGCTACGTTGGAAAAGATTGCTCCAGCGAAAGAGCACTGTCGATACCGGCACCATGTATTCCAGTTCGCGGAACAGGTTATCATTCGAAAGCAGGGCTCATATCGGTCTCGATGAGCGGGTGGCCGTTTTGCATGATTACATTGGGTCCGGCGGAGCGGCTGGATGGAGTGAATACAGTCGTTGGCGAAACCGTGCATGGTTTGGAGTGGATTCAGTATATCGAAAGGACTTATGGCTCACCTAAGGGAGATCTGAAATTTGAACTGTTGATTACGCAGTGCAGTAAGTAGCGTGTTAGATTTTCTCGGGTCGACAAAATGTTATCCAAAATTAGAAACTGGTACTGTATGAGTTATTATCATCTGCGTCTTGCAGGTGGATATTGAGAATTACTCCCTGGTTACACTGGTCATCGAGTCGGGATAGCAGAAAGCGGATTATCTTTTTTGGCGGCAAATTTCGCTAGTTCGGTTTCTTTACGATATTTTTAAAAGTGATTTTTTGTTTTTATACTTCTGGTATACCGTACATGCATAAATTATATCTATACATTTTTCAGAATTGCTGATGGTTGACAAGCTTTGATAGGAATTCATGTGCTTGTGTCTTGTTGTCGCTTTTTGTGCGATTCTTTTTATTTACATGGCTCCGGGCTTGAAATAGAAAATGCTGCGATATGTATTTTTCGAGACGATTGAATTTATTAAAATGACAGATTCAACCATTTTTCGCATCGGTCACTTTTGCTGTTCGGTGGCGCTCCAATCTACGCACTTTGCGGGACTTCCATGGCGGCCCCTGAAACTTTGCAGCAGGCTGGCGAGCAGGATTTACCCGTTCCTTTGGAGGCTGATAACAAGATGCAGATTCCAGGTTTTGACATCTCCGCGGGCGACATACAGGAAAACACTGGAAAGGAAGTCAGCGTCGTAGATCTCATGAGTGGTCAAGATCATGTCTTATCCGAAGGATTATTCGAAGAATTACTGGCACAAGGTTCGGGTGCCGGCACGACTGGCCATAGTGCTACTGCTTCAGGACCTGGGCAGCGGGTCATGGATATTCCAGGTACATAATCATGAACTTGTGTTATTTTAAGATGATGGGTGGGATTTAGAAAGCTGTTAAACAATCAAGAACAGTTTAAAGAGCTACTGAGATGCGGAATCGTGCTTTTGCGTACGTGGTTAATGTTCGTGGTGTCCTGTTAGATTTTTTGTCCAAATGTTCTTGAAATATATATCCTGCTTGCACGTTACGCGAAATAATCACGAAGACTAGAACTCTTGTGCTAACTGTCGGATCCGTGTGATCGTGAAACAAGAAAACTTTTCTAGTGGATTATTTTGCAGAACAAACAGCGAAAAATCTTTCTGCTGGGACTTCCGGTACATCGTTCTCGAACGTTACCCAGCCAACTCGGTTGCTAAGCGTACGGATGCGTCCTCCGCTCAGCGACGCCGGTCTAACTCGGCCAACTCTCCGTAATCCAGTGCAGTCCCTTAGCCCGCGTCCTAGACAACCAATTTCCCCACCGACACCAACCGGCGATAAACGCACAACAAACCAGCGACCGGTTCCGCTGTTTCCCGGTGTTATCGATACATACCGATGAGTAGTGTTTTAGACCGAATGATTCCCACGGTGTGGGTTCTGACTATGGCGCCGCCGCCAGTTTACGTACTTCCCGGTGCACGAATCCAAATTGCAGTATGGTCGGATAATCGCGTAATATGGTCGAATTCAACTGGTATATTTCGGACTTTCAGTGAGGATGGAACGAGGCATTTGGAAAACCTGCAACTGACGCATCGATGGCGAGCGGTTCCAAGCCTTAACGTTTACAGATAATAATGCCTAAGATTTTTTTCCGAAAAGGCCAACTGGAGATTTTTCCATGGCACAGTTTTGTTTCCATTCTGGCCAATTTCTGGGTGTTTGACTATTTCACGACCTTTTGATCATTGTTAATGATATTCAGCCACTGACCATGTTACGCCGGTTTATTATACGTATACGCAGTTGTGCGTAAATCATAAATACGGATCGATCGATCATCGATGCACGTACGCACCGTGACGTGTACATTTTTCGCGTGCGTAAGAACAGACGGACAACAGTGGTGTCTTTTCTTACGGTATTTTAGCGCCAGTCGTTACATTTCATTTTCTCCTTTTTCATGATCAGTCAGGATCTGGATTTTTGACCCTCCGAAAATACTACGGATTCATTGAAAGCACTGGATATATGATACAGTTTTTTTATTATATGCCACGGAGATTTTGATGGTAGCCCTGGTTTGATCTTTCTCTGTAAGGAAGTTCTTAACGCTGCTATATCGAGTCGTTGACGGTGGTCTTGCTACAATAATCGTCCTACTTCCTTTTGTTGCAATAATCCTCAAAGGTTATAGATTACGCTCTGGACAGGCTCTGTGCAACTCGCTGTAGCTCAGCTAGGAATCTTTGGTAGTCTCCAGACAGCTGGAAAACGATAGTCGTGGATTCGTGACGGAAGAATGGAAGCGCAACTGGTTTTGGAAAGGCAGGCATTTCGGGAAACACTGGATGGTTATTTGAGTAAGCAGCGGTCCTTCATTCTATTATCTCACAAGCTCCGAACCACAAAACTGACAAAATTAATGAAAAATATGTTAACGTGTTTCCAGATCAGTTTCAGCAGAGATGTCGGGAATATGAAGCGGAAATTCAGCAGCTCCAAGATCAGAGTATCGACAGGTCTTCCGGTTCATCCTTGTGCAGTGCGGCTAATTGTAAGTAATATCGATAAACACCTGTTCATTGTTATGCCCATCCGTGACGTTTCAAAAACGCAATTCGAGGGCAAACCCAGATTTTTACCTTGGTGTTGATTGCTACTTCGCAGCTGAATCTGACGGAACAGAGCAGTATATGGCCACCCGAATGGACCAACTTCCTGATCAATACTGCGCCTTGGCGAAAAAACTGGACAAAATACAAACGGAAAACCATGCGGCAGATAAGCGAATACATTCGCTGCTGGTAAGAAACAATTGCGTTTTTCTATGTTGTATGATGCTTAGAGATACTTGTCCGAAGAAAAGTTTTTAAAATTTGAGGAAGCGACGATACAGACGGCATCGTCTGTCATATTTTTGTTCGTCTATATTTTTTTATGCACATTTCTTCTCTGCTTCAGGTTGGGTTCAGTGAAAAGATGGAAACGATTCTCAAGAATGTGATAGATGCCAAAGTTCCTGAATCATCGAAAAGTGCAGGTGAGCTACCATTCGGTCAGTATAATTTGGTTAGTTATTACCTTTTATAATTTGTCGATGAAATCCTTAGAAAGTTTATTGGGAGCACATCCGGGAGTGGAAAGTGTAACCCAGCAAAGTGCATTTTTTTTATCCACAACACCGGGTGATGTAACAGAATCGGACTCTTCGTCATTTCCACCGTCACGAGCCAAAGGAAGTCACGAAAGGTACTGTGGATTCTGAACGTGTGATTTGGTCGGTAGTTCAGAACTAGCCCGACATTGTTTCTGCCTTTGACATATCTGTGATTATCAGACCTCCTAATCCTACATCTATCGACATACACGCTGTTTTTGGGTTTGGGTAGCAATGCGTTATTCCTTGTATTCCAGAGATTCACTGAAACAGACGGAAGAAGTACTGGCGAAACTAGAACGCAAATGTGCTGCTTATTTTCCATACAACCAGAATCAGTCCACGCAGGAATCTCTCTCCATGGCTCTGGATTTGATCATAAAGCTGGAGGACAAACTGGACTGCGAAACTGCGAGCAACAGGCTTCAACAGCAAGAGAGTCCACGTGAAGCCGACGACGAGGTGATTCAAGTTTCTTTGTTTGAGTGCTGAGCATTCTTTGTATTTGAATACATGCAACAGCCAGCCAGTTTATTGTATACGTAATTACTGCATATAGCTGTGATGACGTTATTTTTATTTATAGTGTATATATTTATGTTTATACTTTATTTATAGTGCGAAGAGGAATTCGAAAAGGTCAACCGGGAAGATGAGGAAAATTCCAACCTGGAACAGCACGGTGCGTTAACAATTCGGTTGTGTTACTTGGGTAAGTCTGATTTGGACGATACGATTTGGTTTGTGTTTTTTGTACAGAGGAATGGAAAAAAAAGATTTTGGAGAGGCTTTCTGCTGTACAAGATGATCTCAAGGAACAAAAAGCCGAGAACATTGTCTTAAAAGAGCGACTGGAGGACGCATTTATTATGATAACTCGGCTAGATCAGGAGGTACGAAATTTGTTCGATTTTGTATTTTAAAATTCGCTAATTTTTTTTAAAAATTATTGAAGCAAAAATGCAAAACCAGCATTTAACAAAATACGTAATACGATGCAGTACAGTACGAATACGATAAACGAATTCCCGACGGTTCTCATGTGACGTACATGACCATCCTGATTTCGTTGACAGAAAAAAGAAAAGAAAGCCGCAGTGGATGCTGTCATTTCCAGACTGGATGATACATGCCAAAGTAAGAACATTTAGCAAAAAAAAATAATTTTGGTCGCAGCAAATCGAAAATCTATTTTTTGCTGTGTCGATTACATAGTCACTGACTGTAAGAGTTCATGAGTATTTGTTGCATTTTGTGGACCGTCTGCGAGAGTACACGGACTGTCAAATTCTCCGTGACATTTTTTTATTGGTAATTTTACGAACTGCAGAAATGAGCAAGCAGTCAGTCCAGTTTAATGATCAATTATCGGCCTTGTCTTCCCAACTGGACGAGATGTCGGATTCGGTGGATGAGTCATTGAAGCAGAAATGTGAAACCTTGCAGTCAGATCTGGAGGGGAAAATGGAGCAGTTGCAGCGGACAATATCACAGGTTGGAGCTTCAAAACTGTTGCATTAATAATTACTGAAGTTGATCCCATTTATTTGGTGCAATAGGAGAGCCTTGGTCGCTATGTACAGCTGAAGACGTACGAATCAGACGAAAAATCCTGGCTAAAAGCGTATGAATCTCAAAGGTCATGTACTGCTGCGCAGCTTGACCAAATGGTAAGAGCAGGAAGATAAGTGCCGTGTACGACATTTGTGATTCTCTCCCATCCACGGTGTGTGCGACATTGTCATTTTTAGGCACAGGAGATCGGAAAAGCAGTGGACCTGGGTCAGAAAACATCCACCAGCCAAAGCGCGTTGACTGGAAGACTGGACACTCTGTGTGAAAGTAAGTTATGTCGATTTGAAGAATGGCTTGGTATTGTCCTGGAGATGTCATTCTTGCAAGTAATTTTCAGAAGCAATTGATCTTTCTGCTGTTACCCTGGATTATGACCATCGATTGTCGGGACTGTCTTCTACTTTGGACGAAAAAGTTGACTTGATGCATGAAACACTGGAACAAAAATGTGCGGATTTGGAGACGGAATTCCGCGAAGGATTACAGAATCTTTCAAAGGTGGGCTGTTGCATTTTTGTCCATGTTTTGATGGGGTCCAAGAATATGATGTTTTCTTTGCCATGTGGTTTCTTACGTTGGGTTTGTGATTGACTAGGCAAATCTTAAGCGGTTTGTTCAGTGTAAAGTCTATGAATCGGACGTGAAAGCTCGAAATGCTGCTGGCGAATCACAAAACCAGGAAGTTATGCGCCAGCTGCGAGAAATGGTAGGAAAACGTTTTTTATACAAGTTTTTGATATGTGCGCCCGTTATAAGCCATTCGTTTGTTTCTCAGGACGTCCAGGTGAAACAGAAAGCCAGTGTCAACCGGAACTCCGTAACTAACCAAAGCGCAGCGGTCGAGAAAGTTCGGTCTGATGTTGAAACTCTAAAGCAGCAAATGAAGCAATCGTTAGCCGTAATTCCGCGAACGAATGCGATGCTAGTGAAGTTCACCGTCACTGCTGATAAGTACCTGCTGAAAGATATGGTTATGCGACTCTATTGCGAAACGGTTCCCGAAATTGCCAATGAATTCTTCAAAATGTGTGTTGGCCAACATGACGCGTATCGTCTAACGGGAGGGGACATATTCCGTATTATTCCCGGTAGCGGGATCTGGTTTCGACCATCTGGTTATACAGCAAAAGATGGCTCAGCCAGAAGAGAGCAGTCGATACCTGATCCAGTTATTCCACTTACCGGAAAAGGTTACCATTCGAAAGCAGGGCTCATCTCGGTCTCCGTGAGCGGATGGCCATGTTGCATGATTACACTGGGCGCAGCTGAGAGGCTGGATGGAGTGAACACCGTTGTTGGCGAGATTCTGCAAGGTTTGGATTGGATTCATCGATATATTGAAACTTATGGCTCAACTAATGGAGATCCGAAATTCAAAATGTTGATCACAGAGTGCAGTAAGTAGCGTGTTAGCTTTTGTCGGGTTGACAAATTAGAAACTTTATGGTATCATCGGTCATTATCATCTGCGTCTTGCAGGTGGATATTGAGAATGACACTCTTGTTACATTGGTCTTCAAGTCGGGATCTATAGCAGGAAGCAGATTTGTCTTTTTTTTGAAAAGATAATTGCCGGCCATATTTGCCAATTCTTTTGTTTTCTGATGCTTTTTCGTTTTTATTTCTGGTAGACCTGCATGAAGTGTACATTTTTTTACAATTTCTAATGGTAAGCATGCTTTGACAGGAATTGATATGCGTGTATATTATTGTTGCTTTTTGTGCGCTTTATACATCCATGGTTCCGAAAATGTTGCGGTATGTATTTTTTGTAATGACTGAATTTATTAAAATGACAGATACACATCTTTTCGCATCGGTCACTTATTACTGTCTGCCAGCAATTCATTCATTTGAGCCAACCCCCAAAATGGGCATATACTGGAGCCGATGAAAAAACCCATTCTTCCTCTGTAACACAGCGTCCAACCCATGCTTGCAAACTACCAAACGGTTCGGGACATTAACCCGGTTGTCTTGTTCCGTTAGAGCCGATCATATAATAAAATTGTAAAACATAATACGCAATATACCGCTACTGAGCCGGAACCGAGCCCGAGCCTCGCTCTCTACGATTGGCGTCTGAATCCGAACATTAGAAACTGAATCCAGAATTGGTTTCCTGATTGGCTGTAATCTGCCAATAGGATGAGTCGGATGAGTGAATTTGCTCCAGTAGTAATAGACCTCATGCGTTCGTACCGCACCCGGGCGGTTGACTAGAGATCCTGGAGCGGAAGTAAATTTGCCCCTAGAC
>JAQGAU010003957.1:0-12332 GCA_034698045.1 Paramacrobiotus richtersi
GTGCACTTGTTTTGCGTTTGACCGAGCTGTTTTATTTTGACTTGTTTAATACTTTCTTAACAGATGTCGTTAATGCATACGAAACATCTGCCGGTGCGTATTCGCAACGCTTTCCAACAAATTTTGTGTTCTTAGATGTTTTAAAAGTTTAATAAACGATAGCTAACATAATCGTTAATATCTGATAACGAAGTGTTTGCCGCAAGAGGTGCTGTAACGTACTGACCATCACATCTTGTTGAAAACATCAAATTTCGGTATACAGGAAGCTTGCACCAAATCTCCTTTACATGTTAAGTGCATTATTATGCATACATTTTTATGGCAAAGGTGTCAGAAGATAAAAAAAAGTGGCTCCAGAGGGGATCGAACCCGCGACATCCGCGTTATTAGCACGGCGCTCTAACCAACTGAGCTATGGAGCCTTTCACTGGGTGCTCCGGAAATAGTATCCGAATACAGCTGCTACTACTAGTATGGTTTTTATTCGAATAATGGGGTTATGTTATCAACTTTGAACTTACCGTTAGGCGAAACTTGCAAACCGATCACAACAAAATTTTATAATATAATAACAGAACCAGGATTTACTGCTGCTTTATTGCAGTCACCAATACGATACTCTGCAAATTGTTTTGTCGGTTTTGAGCAACAAGTTCATCAGAGCAAGGAGTAACCAACTGAAAATACGTTTAGGCTTTTAGCAACACTTATTTACAGAACACCCACAAAAGTTAATGCGTACACGTGTTATATCCTCACAAATTCACAAATAATATCAAACTCGTGACCTACGGTTGCACCACGGCTGACTTTTGCGGAAGATAACTGGCAGATTCTTTCGCAGCAACAGCCGGGGGCACGGTAACACCAGGAGCAGCTGTCGATAATTCAGACTTCACAGGAACCTGCAGTCAAATGAACAAGCAAAACTTTCCCGAATTATAATGCGATAATAATTAAAATCCACGGAAACCGCGATACCAAACACAATAAATAACGGACAGCCGATGCACTATATATTAACACGCAATTTGCACATCGCGCCAACATGACGTCCAAAGATACATTTCATTCAAAATTCGCTCGAAGTTAACCTACTTTCAAAGGCTGATAGATTAGATGAACAAACTGGGCTCCGGCAACAGCCGAAAGTCCAGCTGCCACGGCAAATTTTGCGTACTCGACAAGGATTCCAGACATTCTCGAGGGAACTGTTCGGCCAGCCAGAATATTGAATATATATATTAAGGTTGCCGAGGTGCCTTCTGTCTTTCTTGCAGCAACTTTTCGTATGTGCTCAGAAAACTAGGCAATTCGGGACTATCGGGAGACAGTATAGGGAACGTGTCTTGGTGGCCGCCCTTAAGCTGTATCAGCTGTTCCGGATGCTTGCGTTTATACACATCATCTAAAATTCAGACCAGCATGCATTTCGGGATAACCGCGCCTAATCAATATTCCGTTCAATCTGCTAACAAAGGTGCCCCATAATTGATAATACCACTTACAAAAATTAACGTCTCCGATGGTGAGGTGGATCATAACAAACTGGAAAATATTCGCATGTTAGAGAATCACGGAAGACTTAAAGAATCGCCTACCCTCACCTCAACCGCAGCTCCGGAAAGGAAAAAGAATGGCATAAAGCGATAAATTCCAAAACGTTGTCTTCCCGGCCATTTACCAAGCAGTCTGAGAACGAATTCCTTCATGAAATTGATTGAAGCAACTGAATTAGTCGGTAGCAGAATGCAGAAACGCTTGATGCGCGCGGACTTTACAAGGCCAGTTGCAAGTGGATATTCTGTTATGTAAACTTATGATTTATGTCACGGAATGGCTTACTTGTTAGTCGCTGACTTGCTATTAACCGATGAGACCAATAGGGATAATTTTTTACCGAGTGTTAAAAATTACACTAAATTTATGACAATTTTATGCAATAACTAAATAACAATCGTAACAAACCATATTTGATGAAGATACTGATACAAAGTAGTATTAGTGGGGTATATAAACTAAAACATGTCAATTAGTTAGGGTGTAGAAACCACCCGTACTAGACACTCACCTCGCTACAACTCTGTACAGACGATACTTTGATCGCCGGCTTCCGCCGGCCGTGTACTGCCGTGACTTGTATTACCAATGCTATGTGGAGTGAATATGTGAATGATATTTATGGCAATTAATTCTTCAGGTATGGTGTAGTTTTTAGACTGTTTCTGTTTCCAGGGATTATCGTATATTTGATTAATAATGCATCGAATTCGTGGACATAATCGACGTGGTTGTGCAGCGCCTATGGATATGTCTCGACAGCTGAATATTCTAGGAAGTGGATTTTCTCAACAACCTAAACCTGCGAGTTCGAACCCGGAAACATGTAACAGAAAACGAAAAGTTGAGGAAGTGGCAGTTTTGGATTCATCGGTTGTGAGTGATGATGTTTCTGCACTAGGATGTCCTTCTAAAATGGCTAAGGTGTGTTCTGAAAATTCGTTACGATTACGCATAGCATCGAGTCTGGATGAAAATACATCCATGCTGGGTATAACTCAGCTTACTGTGAAAATTACTTGGATGGAGTGTACTCAGCCGCTGGTTCTACCATATCTCCTACGGAAGAAGATTAATATTATTTTTGCGGGACCGTTGCTCAAGAGCTATGTACGCACGATGACGATCGATGAGGTTTCCCGAAATTGTGAGGAATTGTTCCGACCCCAGGATGTTCAACTGAGTGTGTGTATTAATGGTGATATTATCGATCGGGGGCTGACTTTCCTTCAACTGATTACATCACGGCGCTTGAGTGTTAATTCGGATAAATCAGGGTTGAAATTTTATAGTTTGCAGTTATGCATTCAATCACCTCAGTATTTTCTTAGCGGTCCATTTTTGGGATCGACCCCCGATAAGGCTTGTTGTATTACTGCACCTCCATTGGAATATGCACCGGAATTGAGTATTACGCCTGTTCCCGAGGAGGATTGTCTCGTGGTTGAAGATATTGCGGAATGTCAGGACATTGCTGATTACAAGCTGAGCGTTGAACAAACCTCCACGACTAATTTTACAGATATTCCCCGTGTGAATAATGAAAAAACTGCTATGCATGTTCCATGGCTGATGTGCATGTGTAAGAATCTGCCTACCTCCGAAACGCTTCCGAAACCTGAAGAGGTGGATAGTTTGGCGGCCTTATTAGAATCTATTTATGACTTACCTCCAATTAAACGATTTTCATTTAATTTTGAACTGGTTGATGGTCAGAAAGTGTTTTTAAGTGGAAAAATGTGATGACCTGATACTGTTTTTACGCGTACTCATTATGGGGTGCCTGATGACTCTGACTCGGTATTTACTACTTCTGCAGTATTATGACTACTCGATATTTTGATTTCTAATTATGCTTTGTGGGCATTTCATTTGTAATTTGCTCTTTTTTCTCGAAGCGGAAAGTTTTTGAAAGGTTTTTTATGGTGAATAAAATTTGAACTGATTTGATCTGCCTGAGTGTTTGATAGTTAGGTGTAAGGTTTCTCTTTTTCTCAAGTGATCAATAGTCGGTAGTAGATATGGTTTGCTGTGATAATTCTAATGCCCAAGAAATGACTCCAGGATGTTTGTGCTGGATCAATCGCTATCCGGACGAGCCCGAGAATTGGGGAGGAGAATTTGGTGTTATCCAGCAAATTAAATGGGGAACAATTTCAGGGGAGCTGGTTAAGGTTTATATGGTTGCTGGTTCATCAGGATCCATCGAGGAATTGTCTGCGGCTCAGGTGAAGTTCTGTCCCCTTGTAAGTGATCAATTTTGGATCCCCGGTGCACTTTGCTGGATTAATCGCGATCCTTCAATCGAGGAGATGTGGGGTGTTGAGTATGGTGTTGTGCAGGAGATTAAAGTGGATCATTCTTCCGGTGAAGCTGTTAGTAAATATCGGGTTTGGGTTTCTTTGAGTGGAACTTTCGAGGAATTTCTGGGGCCGCAGCTGAAACCGCGTTTTTATGATTAAAAAAAAATGCCATGTATGCATTAACTGGGTCGTGTGTTTTTGGTATTATGTGAAGTTGATTTTTTGAGTGAAATGTTTGATGTTTTTCTGGATTTTCTAGGAAGTTTTACTGATTACCAAAATGCCGTGTTTTTCAAGGACATGATGCTCATTTAATGAACTATTCCAGCCATGTTTTTTACTCAGTGATAATTATATTTGTTTGGTATGTTTGTGCAGAAAGAGAGCAGATGAAAATCATTACTGATTATAAATTAAAACAGTTGTACCAGATCACGTTGTGTGCTGTCAGTAAATAACTTCCTTGATAGAGGGCGCTGTACTGATACACCCCAAATCAGAGTATAGCGTAATCACTCTGTAAAAATGTCAATGAGCTCAAAACCGGATCTAACATGTGCTTACTCTCAGGCTGTAACCAGTAACAAGATTTCATTTTCCAACCAGGCATAATTTTTCATCGCGGGCTCGTATCGCATTTCATTTTATTTGTCTGCTTGATAGTTTTTGACTTGTCACTATAGAAAAGTCACATTTTGATGTAAATTGATACTTCCAACATGAGTGCTGCTGATGAAGATCTGCGGCGGGTTCTAGATCAACATGGCATAAAGGGGGAAAATATGGCAGATCGACTGCGTAATTATCTGGGTTTGCTGGAAGCTCAGTCCTCCGTGAAATCAGGATCAGGTAAGTTTCTAATGACATGTCATGAATTCCTTCGAGTTCATTTTCACTTTGAATGTGTACGATTTGAAAAATCTGGGGTTTTACGTTAGAGTCTTCCCCGGCGGTGGTTTCCCCTGGGCTCTCCATCACAACCCCCAACCTGACTGAAACGCCGCATGACGGTGGTGAGACAGCGCGGGATGAAGCTGGACTGCCACTGCTAGCTCCTGAAATGTTGGTATCGCAGGAAGCATCGAAAGAGCGGTGTGCTGAGTTGACTAGCGAGGGACTGCCACGGCTTGAAGGTGTGAAATGTGAAGCATATTGTTTCTTTTATTATACTTCTACAATTTACTGGTTATTAATAGAGCCTTCAATCGCGAATAAGGCAGAATTTGAGAAAAATGAGGAACCCAAGGCCGTAGTATCTGGAGCAGTTCAGTTTGAAGTTCTAAGCTATGGTAAGTGAATCAAATTATGAATTTGTTGTGTAAAATGGTGGTTACGTGAAAAAGTGCTTAATGACGGTAATTTATGTGGGGAATTGCTCATCATTTGTTCTATGCTTTTAGAAGGTGTGAAGCAGACTGTTCCTGAAAGCGGCCCTGATTTTTCTTCTGAAGATTCGATGGATGATTTTCTCTCACCATCACCGAGTCAGGATGGTATCATCACTACCGACAATGTCCTGAAAGCGCGTCTTGCGTCGCCCAATGAAAAGTGCGCTGGTCACCCCGATGAAATTAGTCAAGATTGGCCCTTCACGACAGCCCCGCAGTTCAGCCAGTCATCAGGTGAGAGACCTGGTATAATTCTGGGATTTTCTAAGTTTTCTTAAATGTATCTTTTGTCACTAACGGCCTTTTTGTTGATTAGTGGTGAGCGACATACCCCGAACGGAGGAAACCAGTATCCTTGGATCAGGCATTGCCGAGTCTACCGCTGCGGCTTTGACGGCTACTGGAGATGGTGAGCTGAGTTGAATTAACTTTTAAAAAACATATTTTACTGGTGTTACAGTACTGCATACTTAAGTTAACGTTTTTATGTAGTTGCTGTGCCATCAGTTGATCAAGCGTCAAATACTCCGAAGGAAACTTTCTCCGAGTCAGCAGATGTTCGAAGGATGTTAGGATATTCACCTGATACGAGGATGGCATTGGATATGCTACGCCAGTCTATGGCACACTCTCCTGAGGGTAAGAAGATTACAGTTGGTGATTGTTTCTGTGTTTACTGGTAAATTAATTGATCTTTCTTATCGATTTTAGCTCACCACCATTCATCGGAACGCAGCCAGCCTGGCATGTCTTCGGCTTCAGTCACATTACCAGTGCGGGCCACGTCTGTAGGAAATTTGCGTGGATTTTGCTCGCCAGGTAATGTGAACGAAATGATTATGTAATTTTAAAAACAATTAATTGTATATTTTTCTGGCTCATTAGACTCGCCCATGAAGCTGCAGATGGATATATCACCTGATGCACTGACTTCAAATGATCAAGCACCGGGCAGTATTATGGGGACGAATCGATCACAGCAACTTCGTGAGGACTGGGCGCATTTCCGGAAAGTTCTTCCCATGACCGACTACCGTTTTCCAGCCGATTTCAGTGATGGAGTAGGCTTATTGTATTACTATGCGGCAGCCTGTCGGGAGAAGGGGGAGCCGTTTCCGTTGAAGTTGATCATTAATCCGCCATGCAATCAAGACGAGGCCAAACAGAATTTCCGGCTCTTGGCAGTCCTGATCAAAGACGACCAGCTGGATCCTGATGAATTGGTCAAGTGGAAGGTTGATGATCAGAAAGAACTTTCGCGTATCATGACAAGGACCCGCGCTGAGGCATTTGGCGCTGAAGTTTCGGGGTTTGAAGGGAAATTGGCCGCCGAATTAGCGCAAATGAATGTTATGTTACACCGTCGCCGTGATCGAGGTATGGCACTCGGCGGTGTTTGTTCTAATACGGATGTTGTTAGTTGAGTGGATGCATTTTGTTTTTAGACATCGATGATGATAAGGCGCGGGTATGGATCGATTGTTTCGATGGCGTTCATCAATATATCCCACCCCATTTGACTCATCTCCTGAAGACATCAACGGTTGAAAACGTCGAGTTTGCGGGCTCTAGCGGACATCCTGCGTCTGAAGGGGGCTTCAACATCGGCCATGCGGCACAGAATCAATTTCAAGGTAATGTGTCAGGTACTTTTTTGGTGGAAAAATAGTGGTGATTATGAAATTGTGTCTAAATGTAAAATTTTGTACAGGCTCGGATGTGAAGGATACTGATCTGGTGTTTGCTGGAAAAATTATGAAGAAAAATGTCTACACAGACTTGGCAGATTTCCGGGATGGTGTGGTATATTCCTGCTGTTATTTGCTGTATGCTTTGCGCAATGGAATACACTGCAGTGTGGGCAGTATCGATCTTTCACCGCGTTCGGCTGATGAGGCCCGTGATAATCTGAAATTCCTGTAATTCTCGCTGCAATCAATGAATTATTTGGTGGATGTGGAGAAGTTATTGAAGGCCTGCAGTTTCAATCACGGAGTGGTAATGGAACGAATTCGTCGCAAGCTGTTGAAAAATATGAGTGCGGAAGAGCTGATCCAGCCCTTGAACGCGGAGCATGCACGTCGGCTGGCTAGTTTCCATGCTCTGGTTCAAGAACAAGTGGAGCGTCCGACATGGTTTGGTAAGTTCCAGCTGAATAAAGTTTTACGTCTTTGGATTTTGATTTGGTTGCGGTTTTTTTCTTTTAGTGAAAAATGATGAGTCGCTTCCGACACCTAACCCCGCGGAACTTGTAAAAACCCCTCGAAAGTCGACTGGTAGGTATTCTTTAGTTCTGATGTAAAGAAAAAACTATTTGCATATACATGCAATTCAGATATTAATTCGGTTATGTACATCCGCTGTAATATGTTTTTATTAGTAGTTAAAGATGGTCCTGTCCCGATAGTGCGCCCGCGGCAAACTGGCACAGTCTCAGATGAGTTTCTCGCAGTTTTGAAGTCTTCGAATGATGCGAAACTAGCGGCCGGTAATGCAACGTGTAGAGTGTGGGTGTGTATAAGTTTGTTGCATAATGGTGTAATGTACTTGCAGGGGTGTCATCTTCGGCTCCTCGTCGCAGCAGTGGAAAGGAAGATTTGCGACCTTCTGCGAGCACTTCGGGTGTGAAGAAACGTCAGTCTTCCATACAATGGGAGCAAGATTCCAAAGCCAGCTCTCCATCACCACCTCGTCGACGTGTTCGACATCCATCACCGTCGACACCTACCGAGCATGCATCAAAACGTCTTATGCGATCCCGTGAAGAACGTGACAAACGATCGGGAAAGCATGATAGTCGCAGCAAAGTCAAGATTACTGCACCATCACAGCCACCACCACCATCATCAGGAGCTAAGGGACCCATGACGAGACAGGGGGTAAAGGCAAACGCAAGCGACTCGGGCAAGGTCAAAGAATCTGCGAAAAAACCAACAGTTCATCATTC
This sequence comes from Paramacrobiotus richtersi, assembly GCA_034698045.1. Classification (NCBI taxonomy): domain Eukaryota; kingdom Metazoa; phylum Tardigrada; class Eutardigrada; order Parachela; family Macrobiotidae; genus Paramacrobiotus; species Paramacrobiotus richtersi. Next base: position 8,202 of record JAQGAU010003957.1, read on the forward strand.
GAGCAGTTCCGAGGCCAATACTCCACCGGCACCGCGTCACGGCATGACACCACGCCGAGGCAAGCGTGAACAAAGTGCTGACTCCGATAGGCAATCTCCACCCCATAAACGATTGAAGAAAGATGCTCGAAAGGTGAAGAAGCCGGCGAAAACTGAGGACCTGTCCCGTAAATACAAATGCTGGAATCCTAACTGGGAGGACGCTGAAGAACTGTTAAACGGGAGTAAGTAATTAGGGGGATTTGGAATGGATTATATGTGAGTGGTGATAACCGTAATCTTTTTGGTTTAGATGAACTACAGCGTCACATCAGGATGGTAGCTGTTAATGGTTTTCGCTGCTGGATTCTTCCATGCTGTGGACTAATTCAGTTTGGTGGGCAATCAACTTCCGTCATTCGCCATATCTACGGTACTCTGGATAATGGGCAAGGCAAGCGATTGAACGGCTGCGAAGTGTATCGTAACAATGTCCGAACTCGTCGACGCTATCTGCTCAATTATGGTCCAAGTGAACCAATTCGCACATTTCGACTGCAAGATGCTGATGAAATTGATGTGAACGATCGGACTGAGGTGGATGTGTATTCGCCGAGAAACCCTGAGAAGCAAAAGATGTTGATTGCCCATGAAGATGTGGAAGAGGCAGAGGACTTGGAGGATCGGGTTGAAGAAATGAAGGATAAGGGAAGATTGCGCCACAATGCAAGTCTGACACAGATTTTGCAGGCTTTGACCGCGCAGGATCAGCGAGCTGCGGCTTTACGAGAGCAGCAGGCGGCTGCAATGCGTCAGCGTGTGCAGGGTAAGAAGAAACCACCGCGAAAGTAGATGGTATGGATGATGGTACGGATTCGGGGTTTGGATAAGTATCTCTGTGTTTTTAGTATTTTTGAATGGTTTTTATGCTTTGGTATTATGGAATGGTACTTCGACTTTTTTGTGGTATTATTCATTGGGTTAGTATTGACTTTTACGGTATTTTTTTATGTTTTGGATAAAACTTGAACCTAATGTGGAATGGTGTAAGCTTTTACTTTATAGCACAGTGAGGCTGTCTACAGGTTTGCATTTCTTGTGTCTTGTGGAATATCTTGGCTTGTTGTTCTTTCGAAATATAATGAAGCAGTTTCTTGAAATAAAAAGTGGGCTGTTAAGGATAGATGTCATGTCAACTGAGTCTGTACAACGAAATCACAATCAGTAGGTTTTATCTGGCATAAAAAGAGAGGAATAACATAGATGACAGCTAATTATAATCTGAATATTCATTATAATATTCAAGGTTAAAAGTTAAATCAGAAAAATTAATATGGTTATTTGAAACCCATACCAAATGTATTGCCGTAGTTATATAGTTGAATAGAAGAAAAAATAACGAGCCAGTAAACTCAAAACACATACAATTCCACATCCAAGGTTAAATACGTCTGTACGGATATCCATGATGGTGATTGTTCCCCTGACAATATCAAAAAACACCGTGAATTCATGGTAAAAACACATTTTATGAAGGTAATCAGTAAACAAGTGAATAAATCGTACGTACATTATAGTAGGCTTTCTAAATCACACTCCCTGCAGGCAAAAAATGCAGCGTTGTTCGGTCCGCGATGAAGTGTTGTTGTTATCCAACGGGTCCCATCTTTCAGAATTCGATCAATTGCGCATGAGTCATGGATGGTTTTTTTACTGCAGCGCGGACACCAGATTGATTGGGTTTTTACATTCCACGTGTTCTCGAAAGATTCCATTAGATTTTGTAGTAGGTAGTAATCTAACTCGCTTGGCAACCCAGGAATTTCAACATTATGAAAGATATGCAGAGCTTGTTCAATTAAGTCAATGCCATATCCAGCATCTCGTGCTTTTTGATACATTAGCGGGCGTGATAGTACCAGTTTATCCAGAAGTGATGATTTTTCGGTATGAATTGGTGCGTTAGCCGGGGTCGTGGGGAAAGTTTCCTTTGCAATCTGGACATTTCGCTTTCCACCATTGTCATTATCGCAAGCGTTGCAATCACAAGTGTCAAAGGAATCATTATCTTCCATTAAGCTGTCATTAACCTGTTGACCGAAAAAAGTATGAACATAACTAGCGAGACAGTTTCTCACATAAAAAAACTGACCTTTTCATTTTCATCATCCGGTCCCATCCAGTCGCACATATTGTCGCTATCATCTCCCTTTAGGGTTTCACTCAGTTTAGGTTGATTATTAACCTGCTTACTATCCAAGCCACCATCAGGCACCACTTTATTCACAACTGCACTATCCGGTTCATCTGCCGCTGGTCGTTCTCCGCGAAAGCGCCAATCCGGAAGCTGACCAAGGGCTAGAATACAGCTAGGAGACCAGCGAACATGCTCCAATATGGGTACGTCGTACTTTGACCAGTGGTTAACTATTACACCACAGTGATAGCAGGTGACAGTGTCATTTTTACCGGAATAGAAGAATCCTGCGCGCACGAAATCACTGATTGATTGTTTAATTTGCTTTGGCCAGGTCCCAAGGAAGGATAATCGTCGGCGATATGGAATCCTCATGAGTGGATGAGCTGGACGTAGCTCAATTTTTTCCGGCGGTGTTTCCGAGCGTTTATTCCGACGAAGTTGAACACAATGAGGGTTATTTTTTAAGTGGTAAGCCAGAGGATTTTCATAATGGGATAGCGACAGCTCGACCTTATGACAGTATTGACAAATGTAAGCATCATGTAGGGAAACTCCAATTAGGCCATCCTGGGCTAATTTGAAGGGTGATTGAAGTGGTCGTGTATTCCACAATAAACGATAAGAAGGAACTAGAACTTGATCCATTTTCACGCATGCCGTGGAAAACATTGTGAATTCTTATGAAATTGTACATCGGAGTTTAACTTCTAAACCTGAACTTTTAAATAGCTTATATGGCGTGAGAAAAAATACGGTTATGTAAAGCCTTTCTGATATACATCTCCGGCGTGAAGGGTTAAACTAACGTGATTGGTATCTTACCTCATAAAAGCAAGTAATTCGGATAGGTCAGACAAGTAACGCTCGGTTTTTTAATCAGATTACCATGGAATGTGAACATGTTGTGTTAACCCCCAAAAATGTCGCAAACACTCCTCAATACGAACATCTGCTGGAATCTGCAGCATTAGCGGTTGTGGTAAGTGCCTTATAAAAACCTGATATTTCTAGTCAGTAGAGTTATAAATGTTTAATAATGGCTGGAACGTTAAGAGAGAAAGTGGTCTGGAATATTAGAGCTAACCGCGAGCTAATCTTGTTAGGCTTTATTTTTTATTGTCAATTAGTGCTTTTGATATTGGTTTTTTCTATATTTGAGCAAGTTCATTATATATCTAAAATTCATGAACCGTTTTTCTTTCTTGCTGCATGTATCAATCAGAATAGAACTTCTGAGATGACCACTACTCTCGTTTCTATAAACAACTTTACCGATACACCGACCTTTTCAACTACACGCACGACCTAATCCTCTTCTTTTTGTTATTAATTCTAGCATGAGGGTACGGGGATAATGTTCAGCGTGAGTACGTATAATCGACAACCTCGGATTGATTTTCGCCTGTTAAGTCCCGCTGGTAATGCAACTAAATGTGGATTCTATTTTGATATGGAATTCTTACCGGAACTCATGCAAGCACTTAACGTATTTAGTACGCATGTCAAAAAGTGGGCACTCATAAATTATAAACCGAAGCCTAGAAGTAGCTACTCTCTTCCCGGACGATTTAGCGCTCAAAAGAAATCAAAACCACCCCTGGGAAAAAAGAAAAAGATGGATAAGGCGCGAAATGTCAATGGTGTTGCGCGTGCTCGCTCGGGTGTTAGTGATGGTGGGATGGAGTCAGATGATGCTGATGATGAGTTGAACTCTGATGAGATTGATGATGTGGAAATTTAACTTCTGAATAATACTTTAAGCTGAAAATGTGTTTTTACTGGTTTACAGTTAGACAATTACAGTAACGAATAAAAAACAAAAACAGTAATGTAGGGTTGGATTTAAATGGTGTTGATGATAAGAAGATTTTATGGTGATGATATGGACATTTAATATTTGAATAAAAACAAAAGACTGAAATGCAGTTTTATTTGTTCTTAGTTAGAAAATC
>JAQGAU010003958.1:0-12330 GCA_034698045.1 Paramacrobiotus richtersi
TCGCGAACCGTATCTTCGTTTAGCCACGCCTCCGTACCGTATCGAGATTCGCTTCGAATTCGAGACCCACCCTAAAGGCAGTCATGGAGTTTTATGGCAAGTTCTGTACGAACATCATGCGAGCTGAGCTCTCAAATGCTTATTCTGGTAGAAACGCAAACACTCGTGGAAGCAGCTACCGTAAACCATGCTTTGATGCAAGAATGACCGAGATCCACAAGATACATAAGTAGTTTGAAACGGTGGTTCTTCTTTGCGTAAATTTACGGTTGGAACATATACTATATACCGCGCTGTACCTGAAGCAGTCTGCGCAATCGTATACGGTAAGTATAAGTAGAAGTAGTGTTATACTCTTGCAGCCAATTACCGAACGAACAGTGACTGCGATTTATATATTATAGTCCTTTATCTGTCACTTTCACTGTGTTTGAACACAGGCTGTTTGGGTTAAATACATGTACAAAGTTCGCAAAGTACAGTGATGTATTGAACATATGTAAAACCTTTTCAGTACACATACGTTAGCAATTTGGAACTTTGGATGGAGTCGAGCCATTTTTAGAAACTGCTGTTATTGCTGCATGATTCATAACTTCATGTTAGCTGAATTCTGTCTAGAACATGCAAGTGTGTTTGCGTGCAACATATCAATCAAGGTCCGCTAAATGATTGCAGTAAATCGACAGTGTTACCGGAAATAACCCACGTGTGAAATATTTTTTTTAGGTAATGCGGGGCATTATTGCAGTACTTCTCGTCTTGTGTGCATTGCGAGCCACAGCAGGAGAAGAGCTGCCCGGCGGCGGCGATCCAGTATTGCCTTATATCCTACTCGAGTTGGGTGTAGGGCAATGGTGAATCGCCGTCGCGCGGAAAAGCCGGATTCGACTCCAGTTGGGGCTGGGCAATTCACCGCTACTGCTGTCGATACTATAGCGGAAGCAGCAGGAAGTGGTGTTGTACTTCGGAGGATGACTCGTGTTTCGAGGAACCATGGGATAGCCGTTGTGAAAACCTACTTAACGTGCAATTCCAATATTGTGTGCGAAGGAGCAGGGTTGGGGTGCGTGCATGACTGCATTCAAGAGCCTGTACCGTCTCAAGTACATCCTAGTCACCGCTGATACAATAGACCACGGCATAATGCACACGGTTCTGATGAAATGGTTTCTTCATTTGTGTTTGTTTGGTTGTTGCGGGTGGTTATTCTTCCCACTAAATCTCGTCAAAGCTCTCGTAAATAAATAATGCTAACAATGAGGACAGCATCGAAAAGTAAACAATATATATTTGTGTATCCAAATTTTCTGGTCTGAACTCCGGAGCTCGGAAAAAACCGATACCCGTTGACCGTCGGTCCAACTTTCGCAAAGGATGCTCAGTACGGATACTTTCGCAAAGTTTGTACCCGACACGTACCCGACAACAGTCGTTTTTTCCATTTCTTTCGCAGCTTTTGTATGTCGTGGCTTGCGAGCCTTGAGCTTGTTTCCACTGCCTAGGTAAAATCACGGTTTTCTTGTGAGTTGTTATCCGCTTTGACGGTTGGAAATTTATTTGCCGTGGGCGGTCGTTTGATTGATGATCGGACCATCAACGTTCCGGGTAAGTACTGACCTCGTAAACGTACTCCTTAGACGTAAGATGACAGACAGATGACTTACAGACATGCATATCTTAAACAAGATATGGCACTGTTGAATATCACATTGAAAAGCCTGTGCAGTGTGCAGAACTAAACTGCAAGACACAACATGAATTATAACCATACAGTCTAATTTGACAGAAAGTTAACATCAACATAGCACGCGACTGCTGCACGTTCAATAATACCTGTAATGTTACCGCTACTTCGACTCCCCTTCAACATAGTAGAAGGTTTAGATGAAAACTTCCGGAAATGTAAAGTTACAGATTTCGGGAAATGTTTAGTACAGCCTTATCCAGCGTGCATAAATTAGGCGCCGGTTTAGGATAGCGATGCGTATGCAGCCCAGCTGCAAGGAGCACTGCGTGCGCTAAGATGTTAGTGCAGGGCTTAGGACGGAATACCTTCACTTCTCTTTAATTCTGGAACAGAAGGGGACGGCGTCAGGAGAAATTTCTACTCTTTTCATGCTACATAGTGGGTAGGGGTAGGACCACCACTCTTGCTCGTCTGTAACCGGCAATTATGTCCCCCCCGCCAAAATGTCCCCCCGGACATTATTGCCGGGTCCCCTTTGTAACCATCGCCAAATGTGTAACCCCTGCACAAGCTTGGTGCAACGAAGGACCTAGTAGGCCTGGACAAAAATCAGGTCGATCCGAGGCCTACCACCAAGCGCTACCACCGCCACCGATGTGACCGCCGGCAAATTTCCCCGGAGGTGACATTGTTGCCGATACTACGGGGGACATTATTGCCGGTAGTAAGAGGCACATTATTGCCGATGCTACTGGGGACATTATTGCCGGTAGTAAGGGGGACGTTATTGCCGGTAGTAACGGAGACATTATTGCCGATACTACTGGGGACATTATTGCCGGTAGTAAGGGGGACGTTATTGCCGGTAGTAACGGGGACATTATTGCCGATACTACGGTAGACATTATTGCCGGTAGTAAGAGGGACATTATTGCCGGTGCTACGGGGGACACTACTGCCCGTAGGAAGGGGGACATTATTGCCGATTGTACTGAGAACATTAACTTCGGTTGTACTGGTTACATCATTGCCGGTACGACGGGGGACATTTTTGCCGGTGATGTTCCGGGTACTGTACAAAGGGGAACATCATTGCCGGACATGTTCTGGATACTGTTCAAAAGGGGACATTCTTGCCGGACATGTTCGGGGTACTGTACAAAAAGGGACATTGTTGCCGATACAGCGGCAGGCCAGTCTGGATGTGCATGTTTCCAAACAGAATCTCGAGGTCGTCAGACGAGCTTTAGAGTATTCGAAATAGGGTTTAGAGGTTTCGGAAGTTTCCAAATGGGTTGTGGACGTAACCGCATGTATCCAAACGGGATCTGGACGTGCGCAGTCCGCCTCCTGAGGTTTCCACATTGGTTCCGGAGATGGTCACACAAGTTATGCTAGTACACAAATACTAGCAAATAAATCCGTAGGGCAAATAAATTTCGGAGGTGATCAGACGTGCTCGGGAAGTGGTCAGATGGCTTCCGAAGATGAACAGTCCTGCTCTGGTGGTAGTTGAATGCTTTTTGGGGGTTTGCAAACCGCTCCAGAAGTGGTCAAATGAACTCCGGCGGTGGGTCATTGCCGGTGTCTGCGTGTTAGAACGGCCAGGTCGTCCATCCCGGTCAGAATCCCTGGTACAGGCATTCTGGCCAACCTGGGGTCGGTGTGCATGACAACTGGAGCGAATGGCTACCTGATGACTGTCTCGATTTACCCAAGATTATTGACGGGAAACCGACCTACAAGGCGGTGGCTCTGGCGATGCAGACGTCAATTTATAATGGGAATATACAGAACTATTTAATGAATTTATATTGATATACCCTAGCACCGGTAAATAAAATCAGATCTATAACAACCTGTAACAATGTGGATTTCAGAGCTCTAACATGGGAAAGGACGACATCCCCCAGTTTCCAAATGTCATTCCAGGCGGTGGTGGAACCTCTGAACAATACCAAATGTTAATTTTGGAGCTGGCGGTTACTCGGGCAGTTTCGAAATGTCAATAATGGCAGCAGTGGTGGTAACGTAGTCCAGCCGACTCCGGTCGTCGTCCCATCATCTTTCCAACCGTTCCCGGGTCCCGCCAACGTTCAATATTTGATAATTTACTGGTACTGACTGACCTCGTTCTTCTCGTCCATCAACAACAATCTCGTAACTGTAACGTCCTTCATCAACTTCAGCAACGGTGCATCGACGTACGGCGCCATTACCTACGGCTACGGGTACAGCATGCAGCCTAACACTTTCTAAGCACAGTGCAGCGTCTACAACGTCAACAGAGGATTGGTGATTGGCGCGGAGTATGTCATCAAAAGCTCACCAGCACATCAAACATTTTTACTATGAATCTCTTTGGATATGGCTAGGTGGCATAACGAAGACGGCTTGCTGCGAACCGTTCCAATCAATCATCAACGGACAGCGAAAACTGCATGCAAACCAGAACCTACAGACAACCAAGCAGCCCAGAAGCCCAGCTCAGTTCAGCTGGGATGTTGATCAGCGAGCTCAACACCACCCAAACCATCATCGGCAATAATGTCCCCCGTCGTACCGGCGATGATGTAACCAGTACACCCGTTCTCAGTACAATCGGCAATAATGTCCCTTTTCCTACGGGCAGTAGTGTCCCCCGTAGCACTCGCAATAATGTCCCTCTTACTACCGGCAATAATGTCTACCGTAGTATCGGCAATAATGTCCCTCTTACTACCGGCAATAATGTCCCCGTAGTATCGGCAATAATGTCCCCAGTAGTATCGGCAATAATGTCTCCGTTATTACCGGCAATAACGTCCCCCTTACTACCGGCAATAATGTCCCCAGTAGTATCGGCAATAATGTCCCCTGACTACCGGCAATAGTGTCCGCACCCGGACCGGCAATAATGTCCCCTGTAGTACCAGCATTAATGTCCCTCGTAGTAGCGGCAATAATGTCCCCGTTCTGCCGGCAACAATGTCACCTCCGGGGAAATTTGCCGGCAGTCACATCGGTGGTAGCGCTTGGTGGTAGGCCTCGGATCGATCTGATTTTTGTCCAGGCCTCCTAGGTCCTTCGTTTCACCAAGCTTGTGCAGGGGTTACACATTTGGCGATGAGTACGAAGGGGACCCGGCAATAATGTCCGGGGGGACATTTTGGCGGGGGGGACATAATTGCCGGTTACACTCGTCCGACGCGTCCTGATTACCGCAAGCGACCATTGCCTAACCGTCGTCTTAGTATGTTCATTTTCCCTTGTTGATTCCTTTTCGATATGCTATATACGACTTACACGTATGGCTGGCATTTTGACGAGCTATGTGTTACCTCCATATAAATGAGCTGCTGTCAGTGCTGCGTTGCTAAACCATCTCATAATCCATTAGTAGTTTTGTCTTATGATTAAGACGACAGCTAGCAGCCGAAAGTAGGTCTAGAAGAAGTTGTTTTTTACATCAGCTATGTGCAAAATAATTGCCTGTGTACTATGCCTGCATGCGCAAGGCATTCAGCAACACAATGGTGTGCCGCGATCCTCTCTGGCCCCTTTGTCCACTGGGCGCCCCGACACTTCGTCCCGGGGAAAATTGGTCCCACCCAAAACGTCCCAGAAAAAGGTCCCGCGCCAAAACGGGCCACGGTTAAAATAGTACCAGAACCAGAAAGGCCCGTGGCCAATATTGTACCATACACCAAAACGGCCCGTGGTCAAAATGGTAGTACAAGCAAAATATTCCAAGATGCGGAATTTGCACGTATTTATTTGATCGCACGCTCAGCCAACGTAAAATCGCAACAATTCGCCACAACTTGGCAAAGCAATTACTAAAGTAAAATCAAAAGGTGTAGACACGCTAAACAACAACTGCGCAAAATACTTTCACGCTGGATAAAAATGCAACCAAAGATACACTCACACAACTCGAAGCAAAAATCATATTCTACCACCTGGATTCAAATTCGGAGTTCCAAACTCAGCGCAACCCCGCGCAGGAACTCAAGCTTGACGTACGGTGTGTAACGGTTAACCAAACTGTTCAACCTTTCAGTAACGGCAATATACTTTTTTTTTCGGTTTTCTAGGAGGCTCACCAGCAATCAGCTTTACCAATGCAAGCTCCTGAAAGCGCTGTTCTAGTGCCAGTTTATGAATGAACTTGTAGATCGTCGGATGACTGCAGCCAATCGCTGTAGCGAAAACCAAATGCCATGCCTCCAGCCTGTTTGTAGTGCGTTGTGTTCCGTTCTTGACGCGCTCGTTACAGTTCCAAAAGGAAATATCGTACTGCGCCGGCATCCGCATAATGATTCCACTAGGTGCTGCTACTTTAGTACTTCCAACATACGTGTTGGCGAAATACCGCACCAAGGGATGCTCGTTCGGCATGGTGAAACCTTGACTCTTTAACAGCTCCTTCCAAGCTGGATATACGTTCTTTGGCGGAAGGAATGCCAGGGCCAGAAATCATTTTACAGTGTAGTCCGAACTGGGAGTCAGCCGCTAAATACGTCGCGGCTAAGCCAAGTTGTTGTATGTGGCGAAAAACCGCCTGGCCCAAGTGGAACGTACATCCTGCCAAGATGAAAACAACGTTGCTTGTTTGTTTGCCCCATCAACACATTGATTCCCTATAACTATACGCTACGCATTTCTTACCCTGCAGTTTTGTCCCAGGGAAAACGCTTTGGAAACTGCCGGTTCGAAGTCGACAATCATTGTCTTCGGACCTGGACGACCTTGAACCGTGGAGCGAACAAGATGCTCCAGTAGTATCGTAAACAGCCGCTTGTAAGCCTCCGCAGTTTTATCCGGTAGAAGTGCGAACACCATTGGCATGACCGTTTCGAACAACTCCACGTGTATCGTGTATAACTGGGCGAAATGCGGTGGGGAAACTTTGAACGTGCCGTCTGCCAGCCACACCTCCGCAGTAGCGAGACGCTTTAAACTTTCCTTTTTGCAGAATATAACGATACGCTTCGGTTCGTCTTTTCCGGTATCGTGAAGGAGGAAATCAATGGATTGAAGATATGCAGCAACGTCTATATCAGCCAGACTCTGCGGATTTGCAATAGGTACTCCAGTTATTTGCCGCTGTCGTTGAATCGTTTTGTTGCAGGATCGGTACGATGGCAGTGCGGCAACGGCTTGATCAGTGACATCTCTTGTGACCTTTTTAAAGAGCTGACGGGGAGCGTCCACGGAGTCTGCGGCTGCTCTTTTCATGTTGTCCCTTACGATGTGCGCCTCAACCTTGTACCCTTCTGCTGGATGGTTATGCGCGTTTGCAGCAGGCTGGTCAACCGTCCGCGTGGCAAGATTGACCTTCAGCAAACCGTTGCAGGTTCTGTCCTGGCATCTCCATGTTTGTATATCTCCTCTTTTCACTTTCAGCGTGTACATAAAGTTCCCGAATATGGCCAGATCCTTCCCTTTATTGGTTTTCGCGAACTGCAGGTCATCCGTTTTCAAAAGTCAAAATAAACACAGCAAGAAAACTTGATTGGAACACGAAACAAGAATTCTGCACCAAGAATTTCCACAACTGAAATGCACTAGGCACAGTATGCGCTCGCTAAAACTCGTTGAGACAACTGAAAGAAAACGAATGGCTTTGGGCTGAGGTCAAACAACGCGATTGGCCGGCCCTACCCCCTTATTTTAGAGACGGTCCATTTATATTGGTCAGTTTCGAAAACAACTTCCTTTTTACTGTTCTTTCTGGTTGGGTAATCGGCTATATGTGCCATGTGGTGACTTCAGCCGGATATCTACTTTGTTTCGTCGAATGTTACGTGGCAGGCTGTTATGTGGACTTACACGAGCTAACTCTCCTGTCGATAAAAGAGCACAACTTCGAAAGGTCAATTAACAGTTGGCCGTACGTATGGCGCCGTACGTATAACGCGAAACCGCTTTTAATCGACAAAATCCGACTTTTAACTTGTCGTCAGCTGTAAACAACGTGCAAGCGCCATAAATAACGCTGGCGATAAACCATATCAAAACGAATATCAAACCGGTAACTTTTGACAAGAATAAAATGCAGCGCAATGGATTCCTGAATAAGTAATTTACAAATTCACCGGAAGGTTAATGAACAACGTAGAAACATTTGATTAAATGCTAATAAACATTTAGTCGTTGCACCGTGAATGCTTCGATCAGCCACAGAATGGAGACACATAAAATTAGTAGAAACATAAACCCATGCTAAGACCTTCCCGAATATCGACCGGCTTTGGTATCCGGTGGCTCCAAGAATCTTGCAGAGTAATGTGCTTGATGATCTGCCGATTGTTACCGGATTTGCCCTTTTTATCACCTGATTCTTCCATACATGATAGCGGCACTTGTTTCAAAACATGGCATTTTGTGTTGTTTGGCGAACCCCCGTGCGCGCGTTTTACTGACTTTTCGACGGGAATCGAGATAAGGCCTGTGCCGCAGAGCAAAATATCCGGTGCATGTTTCAGTGGCTGCACGGGTAAGCAGCTGTTTTGCCAGCTGCACCGAAGCGCGTTTCATATCAGCAGTTAGCAACTTGGCGTCAGTTCCCGGGATAAGCGTGTTGTTTATCGTGCGCCGGATAATTCCAACCGTCCGCATCGTGTGCACGCACATAGAGAAACGAATCCCCTTTGGTCACATCAAACACCAAGAGCGAGCCCATTGCAACACAAAAAAATGCAGCGGTCAAGCTGCGAATTCGTTCTTGCCCAGCTGTATATCCAAGAGCTGGAGATGCACACGATGCGGACGGTTGGAATTATCCGGCGCACGATAAACAACACGCTTATCCCGGAAACTGACGCCAAGTTGCTAACTGCTGATATGAAACGCGCTTCGGTGAATAGATCCCATTCATGTACTAGGAGAAAGAGCAGGTTTTAACCACACCACTATCACCCAACGCCAGCAATTTGACCAAATAATCATAGTCCGAACTCATGGCCACCATCGACGTTGATGCTGTTGAATCCTGTGGGTTTTTACGGTAATCAATCGTTCCAAACAGCCCTGGTGCTGCCGCTTCTGCTGGCTGTGGGTTCTACTCCCATTTTCGCCGCACACGTCTGACATATCGCTTTACTTGTGCTTTGTCTGAGTATTACGTCGCTATCACTTTAATGAACTCTCTACTTGCACTTCAATCGATTGATTGTACCAGAGACAAACGGAAATTTATGCGTGAATACTCGACGATGGTAGTCAGTGGGTGCGTTGTGGAAATTATTAGAGAATCAGCTTCCCTGGTCTGTGGGTGACGAGATTTAACCACTCGGAACTGCAAACAGCATTCGCATCGGGTGCGGGGACCTGTTTTCCCTTAGTACTACATATCCCGGGGACGTTTTGTCTAGAAAACCAAAGGTCGCGGTACGTTTTGTCGCTGGGACGTTTCAGGCGGTCCCTTCGGTCGGCGCGCGGTAATTTCGACATTTATGGCGAATGGTTCGAAAATTACACCCTGTCAGCAAATGATTTATTGTTATGGTCCGTAATTCGCCTTATGCAGTAGAGGTTTGAAGCGTACGTACAGACGGTTTAAACAAAGAAGTGGTGAGAAAATTGCTACAGAAGTCGTGCAGCCGGGCACTGTATGAGCCGTATACGGATATGAGTCAGGTATGCAATTGCCGCTCATCGACTGTTTTTCTAAATGCGCTCCTCATCAGTACACCTAACGTTTTTTGGACGTGAGACCCCCACAGTCTTGTAGAGAAAAAGAAACTGCATTTATGTGAAACATCCAATGGTAAGAAAAAAACTGTCCGGAATTTTCCCGATTTATCAAAGTATTTTTTTAAACCGTAGTCGCCTATGAGCAGAGTAGTGCAAGCTCCTCAGTAAACTCACTCTAAGGCTATGGCATATGGCGAATTCGTATATGTGCCCTATGCCGCTACTTGCTTAATTTTCTCTGCCTGATAACAGATTCGTCTATCGAATAGTACAGAACTTGACGAAGGCTTGGTGTTTCTTTGTAATTCATTCAACAAGTAATCTCTGTGTGTTTGGTTCCAACAGGTTCAAGGAATCTGATCGTTCTCTTCACGCACTCATCTGGCCAACAGCGACACTGGGCACCATTCCAGCTGGCTTCTACCAGCTGGTTCGCAAGGTGTACTACAACACCTTTCCGATTCGAGACCAAGCGGGAAAGGAGACCTTGATCGGCGCAGGACTCTTCCCACGCGCTCTGCATCGCCAAATGACTCCAGTATGTTGGGGCATCAATGTCACGATGGACCTGCACGAACGGACATTGGTGGTGCGTGCTACCAAGGCCATTGCGAATTATACAGGACTGAAGGATGTGATTAAAGTTGATGCATGATCTTTTGCATAATCCCGCGAATTTTTCCAAGACTCATTAACCAAGCACAGGGAAATCGAACGCCTGATTGTATTTGCAGCTGCGGCAGAACGAACTATCGGTGAACATCTTCGCCAGCACTCTGCAGGAGCGCCAGTTGTGGTTCAACCACCATTATTTCGGTCCATGTACCTGCAAGAAATGTACTCGCGAATACGTAAGCTAATACACGCAAATATCCGTCCTGTACTGTGTAAATAGTGTCTGTACTTTAGGACGCCGAAATCAACTCTTTGAAATGCCTGACCAGAGGATGCATGGAGCGCATCCCCAGCGATCACCGCGCACTGCAGCCGTGCCCTGAATGCGGTGCTGTCAACGGCACTCGTCTGCGGCAGCTGAAGGGGCTAATGGAGAGAAATGATGCGATTGAGGGAGACGGTGCGGCGCGTTTGAAACGGCAGTACGGCTTGTTGCTGGAACTGGAGCGCGCGAACATTGTTCACCCAGACGCTCATTTTCGCTACGTCATGGGAGACAATGTGCTGCGTTATCTGGTTAAGGAAAAGCGCTACGAAGAGGCGTGGAATTTGTGCCCTGGAATGGTCGATTGTGCAAGGTATGCGAAATGATTTGTTGTTTCAAGGGATTTTTTTGACACAGCGAACTTTGCAACCCAATACACATGCTTCTTGTCGACAGTTATATAGTTTCGCATTCTCGCGATGCCCGAGCCAACCAATGAGCATTTTATATGAACGAAAACGACGTAATTTACAAATTTCGTAAACTTAAATCGCAGAATAACCTAATAAAGCCACAAGACTGCGGGAAAGCAGTGTAAAATGAAACGTTTACGTACATCTGTCGATAGAGTTTTGGTTAATATTTTCAGCAGTAGTTTTTTGCATCTGGTTCTGTTATGTCACTTTGCGTTAATAAAGAGTAAATATCTACAGATTTGTATCTGTAGCCTTCTGCCGAAAACTAAATGCCCTAAAACAAACTTAACGTCAGCATTCGATTAACTTCAGCAGTTCCGTTGTGCGCATGCAATATTAACAAGTTGATGTACGTGCTCTGGTGGTAATACGGTATATTCTGCTACCGAGCGTTGTTTTTTTACAGCACCATCTATCCGCGGTACCATGTGGGTCATGCCTCTCTACTCCGTCGAGCCGGCCAGATACCCTATCTCTGGCACTCTGAAGTCGGCAACGAGAGATTCCTTGAACGATGGAGAGAGATTCTCGACGCTGATGTCATGACTTGGTTGTGGGGAGCGCTGCAGATCTACCGTAAACTTGTCGGACAGGACTGCCAGCTGGGACGGGATATTCTGGCTCAAGACATACATGAAATTGGAGAGATGGCCGACGCTATGACGCTGAGTTTTCTCCCCGAGCCGTTGCGGACTCGTGTTGCTGCTGACCGGAATTCTTCTCGACTGACACAGCGACAGTGAGGGTGCTCCGTGGTGACGTTTTGTACTGCCACATGGTGCTGTTTTCTGGGCCGATAGGAATTCCATTGCAGGGCAAGTGAGGATTTTTCGTGGTAATGTTTTGAACAGGTTGTTTTGTTGTGCTCTTACAAGGAAGGTTGATAATTAACTTCTGGAATGGGATTCGTTGTCGAAGGTTGATTCGCTGAACTTTGGGTCATCGTTTTCTTTCATTTCCATCAGATACTATTGTTGTGTCCTCTGCATTTATTCCAAGTTAAAAGAACATTGAAAAGTTGGAACTTGTAGAGGTATTACATGGTTAATAAAGTTCTAGCTGGTTTACGGCAGTATGTATTCGCTATCGAATTATTGTGTGCACGAGTTTTGGCTCGATCGATGTGCGACAATGCTAATGCTAACACGGTATGTTAAAGTTTCCTTATGTCAAAGTACAACTGCATGCTGCAAAGCAACAGTTACAACTGTATACAGTAATAACTTAAGTTTGAAACAGGGGGAACAATATCGAAGACGCGTCTCTTTTCGGAATTATGATAGAGTTTCGACCGTTAAACAATGCTGCATGTTTCTGGTCTAGAAATTTTCCATACAAAGTCAACGAAATAAGTATATTCTGTAGCGTATTCAAACACTGGTAAAACAAGGATTTCTGTGCGACTTTCATCTTTTACGTTCCAAGCCGGTACATACAGGGGTGCTACACCAACTTCGGTCAACAGGGTTTAACAGCGCTCCTTCACGAGGTCCTCAGCTTTTGGACTTATCTTTAACACTCATCAGGTACAACTTTTTATCCTCTATCTGATGCACATCAAAAGCTGCAGATACGTGATCTCTGGTTGTGCAAGCTCCTGTTTA
>JAQGAU010003959.1:0-12328 GCA_034698045.1 Paramacrobiotus richtersi
GTAGATGTACACCAGTTCTCGGCGCCCGACGAGGTAGCAGGGAGCCGGCAACCTAAACCACTGGTCAGCTAAAAGCTTGTTTGATCGACAAGAAATCGTCTAATGTGCAGATTTATAGGAAAACACGTAACAACAATCACAACTGTTCGACACAAGGATATGTAAATTAACGGTATGTAACATCAGTCAACACTTAACGGTATGTAATTCTAATTTCTTCTTGTTCTGTTTGTGCAGTTTACGAAATACAAGGTACAGTGCCGTTAAATTTTATGAAGGTTTTACTTATAAACCACATTTTAACATAATATATGATACTCAGGGCTAATACCATAGTTTCGTTACAGCTATGTACAAATATTGCAGAAAAAACACAAAGCAATGTAATCAAATAAAATCCATAAAAAAATAAAATAACTGTATGTGGTCTATGAAATCCACAATCTACAACCTAAATCAATTTATCAAATAAAACATATCACATTTTATGCATAAAAAGGATCTCAAACAGCTTACGGGATAGTGACATTGGGATTATACGTCGGTCGAACAATCACTGAAATAGGGAACGGGACACATCCACCAGAATCCATTTTTTTCAAAATGACCGAACACCAGATTGTTGTGTTTATCTAAGCAAAAACCTAACGGTTTTCGCAAAGCAGTGGACAAATGTCACGCTCTAGTAACACATTGCATAATAATATAGTCCAAAACGCTAGCAATCCATATGCAAGTTTCACCGTCTCTTCCAACTAAAAAAATGCCGCACAATTCCATTTTCAAGCTTGGTGGCACGCTCAAATCATGGCTGCTTGAAAATAATGCGGCGCAACACAAACAACACGGCGCTGTTTTACAGCTGCGATAGTTTGAGAGCTACCGCTGCATGGAAAAACGCTTAGTGCACTGGGTTAAGAATGGTCATATGAACAAAACCAAGTGAAAAGTGCAATCGCGGCAGTTATTTTATTTGTTACATATGACAACGACCCGCAGTAATCCGGTACCACACCGATAGGCATAACGATGCTTCGGAAAAAACAAAAACTTCAAAACTTCTGCCGCCGTATACAGATTACAGAACGACATAAAATGTAAAAACTACCGAAACAACACAATCAAGGTTTGAAAGACTATCTGAAAGGCATACGTCTAACGTACTTGTGATACCATAATAAGGCCGTAACCAAACTCAAAGAATACCATGTTATCGCATAATTTAAGTGCTCGTTGCGCATTTCCACGATGGTCTGACCGCCGGCTGGACCTCCCGGGATATTTGACTCTAGACATAACGTGAAATTGTAAGACATTTCTGTTTTACTCTTACATCATTCACGATCAGCTATTCAAAGGTCATTCATGAAATGAAACCATAATTTCAGCCTTTCTTAATAACACGAGATCTAGCATAATTTGTCTACAAAACGAAATTAATCCATAGTCATGCTACAGTTAAAGAGAATCAATTCGACCACCGCAATATCATACCTTTCGTTGCATCAATCAACAGAGGTGTGGTTCCAAGCTGCGCAGCCATTTCACCAATCTTGCGCACAGCAAAATTCCTTGAGCCATCTTTATGAACCGGGGAAAACTTGTTACCCCGTTCGGATCTCCGCAGCGCGCCAATCACCGTCACCTCGCCACGGACCTGACCCTGCGGTCTCGTTGCTGGATCAAGTTGGTTTTTCGGCACCCATCCTCGATCCACCAAGATCGTAACACTGAAATACAAATTAAAAATTCAGCTCTTACGTCCATTTGAAAATGAACAACTTTAAGCAACGTTTAGTCCACATACTTAGAGTCGGCTAACGTGAATGGCGTGATAACATGACCACCATGGCTGGAAGTGTTGGATATCAGTCCGCCGCCCTGGGAATTTATGGGACTTCTGGGAACCAAATAAATCTCTCGGCTATGATCGAATTTCCCTCGCAATTCCACACGTCGGTATTCCAGGTCCCCGATATCGTCCTCACTTCAACAAATCACTGTAAATCTATGCAAATTATTACCGATTTAAAACTATACAAAATAACCCGTATCTGCGTTGCATAATCAACCTGTCGACATAAGAACATTGAAATCTAATTGTTGTACTTTATTACATGACTGATGAACTGATGTCTAATTGTTCCTACAATCACTGTGAACATGCAAAAACACGCTCGTGCTCTCGTTCCGCCTATGAACAGAGAATTCGAAATTGTTCCCTACAACATGAGAACTTGATAAACCCATGTATTAACTCAGCCAGCGGGAGCACGAAAGATATATACCAACTAATATGTTAAGCTGATACAGAAATACGGCACAGAGGCGAAACAATCGTAGGATATGCAATTTAAACTACCGTATGATATCAACAGATCTAGAATTACCAAACGGTAAAATCCATGTGTACAAACGACCAAAACGTATACATAAGATTCACGAAAAAAATCCAGCCGATATGCAACTCCGTTCTTTACCTAGCAGGCAAATCTTCAAACGCAAGCGGTGGAGCACGTATTCTCGTCGACCTTTCATCAATCAAGCCCAGTTTCCATTTGAGACGCCATAACTGCCATGTTCCCAAACCCAACGTTAATACCGGCACAATCTAGAAAAACGATACGTCGGTTTTCTGATAGTCTTCTTGTAATACTTCGCTTCTGTGTAAAGTATTCGAAACAGTCATCGTTCAGACAGAATATTGTACCAGTATTTAATTAACAGCTGTTTCGTCTTCCCAAAGCTAGTCTAGTGCAAGTTCGAGATTCAAACTTTAATAAATCAGACTGCAGCTACTCTCGTCCTATGTATAATTATTAGGTCTCTTTAGTCTTTTCATTTATGTTTGATGCAACAAGCGCTTTTTGCTGGGCCTGTATATTGCCATACCATACGTCACAAACCTAGGCCAATATTTCCCCAAAATCATATCACTGCTGTGCACAGAAAAAATTTCAAGACAGTTTCTTGTATAGGATGTACAAAAAAACTCTGTTACAATGTTACCAACAGGGCGCTACAATATTCACGGACTTCAACAAAATCCGCCAATTTAAACTTATTTAATGTTTGAAAGTTATAATCTTTCTGACTGACATAATTACGTTAAAATCATCACACTTCACCGTTTAAATTGCATCTTCGGCAACCATTTATAATCATCCGAACTTTATAATTTATAATCATCTTATACAGAGAATTCTGGTCAAACTGTTACAAAGGTACAAAATTAAACTAAAAGGTACAAAGATATCAATTCGTTGTATTATTACAAATCCCAATATTGTATAATCCCAACATCCAGCTTTCACGGCACTGAACACTAAACAGCAACAAAATAAGCAATCAGGCAAGAACAATGCACACCACTGCTCCTAATATTTCAATCATCTCGTTTTGATGAGATCTTCATTAAGTTACAGTACATTAACTCCTATCCAACTCTTTCCGTACCTGACCTGAGTTCTAAAATCACTAAGAAATAATATCCAAAATACGTACCAAGAGGGCGTAATTTCGGGATGCGTGGCTTAAACGAGTTTTGTCGAAGAAAGCTGCAGATCTAATCACTGTCCGAGAAGGGATAATAGTGTCCGGAAAACCTACAGGAAGTACCGCGCGGGGTTTACAGATTCGCCCGAGTGAATGGAGCAGGTCCCCATTTCCGTATACTCCAACGTTCTGCTGATGAGACCGGTTTCTTATGGATCCGACATTGGGAATACGTCGTGCAGCGTGAGGAAACCGAACGAAAATTCTCATGATTTGAGCCCACGAGAGTTATAACACGAAACAGATGAGGGGTCTTGGCACTGGAGCGCCAATTACTGAATTTACAAACCGAAAACGTCCGATCATCAGACGATAGAAAGCGAAACTTAGGAAAAAAATCTAATAATTAATCGAACCGATTCGAACATATGCATCAACTACGTACATGAAATGTTTAAAAAAAGTATTAAATCATTAATCAACGATAGTTCCTGAGTTTCACAGAAAAATAATTCCAAAAATGTTCTGCGTGCAAAAAAAGTGAATGGCAAAAGCCAGCCAATGCGGTTGGTGTTGTTGCTGTGCAGTTTGGAACGCATCCGCCCAGGCTTGCAGTTCACTGCACAACAGTCGCAACTTCTGCTTGAGCGCTCGTTCACGGTCGGTCGGACGACTCGGACCGAAGGCAAAAAATTCGTTACAGTAAGTTTTTTCTCGGTGATATGTGGTTTCTACGGTTAGATATTTACGGTTAGGTATTACGCTACGCTAAATCCGGCGTTCTTTACGGTACTTTTATACATCTCACTTGCAATATTCATACTGACTATTTCTGGATAAAATACTGAAACTTCAACAATTCCGATCTCCTTTTTGGTTAGCAGGAAATGGCCACTCGCCGCTATTGTCTGTCTCGAAATATCACAACAATGGCCAACAAACTACAAGTGCAGTTCCCATTACTTGTTCAACTTGTGCGATCAATTGCAGAGAACCGCTCGACTATTCAAACAGCTCACAGGGCGAAGCAAACAAACAAACAGTTTGTCATCTACCCGGACGACGTGGTTTTTTGAAAGTATCCTTCGGTGCAGGATTTCTGTCCGCCGGATCGGCAGGCATTTGTTCGGCTTTCCTCTTTTTCTCTGACGCAACAGCTGCCACTGACACACCCGCATCCTCTTTCGCTTTCATTAACTGGTCCAAGCTGCTGATTTTTTTGTGCGATAGAGTAAGACCTGCAATCATAACAATTAAGTCATGTTCATTTGAGTTGCACCTTGTTTTTGCCTTCAACTGCAAGACAGAACGGTTGATCCATACACGAAAAATAACTATCTTTATATCTAAGCAAATCAGATAACGGAATCGGGATCAATAGCGTACCTCCATTCACAAGACCTTTCCTCTGCGTAATCTGTGCCGTCAACGAAGCAACCATATCTACCGTTAGCACCGAAGCCGTTCCGCTGTCTTCATCTTCCTTTGGCATTTGAAACACGAGAACACTCTGAAATATTGCCAGCATGTGAGGTGTGCAATTCCGCTGACCCATGTCCGATGTCCCACGCCACAACTTACTGCGTTACTTGAAGAAACGCTCTGCTGAGAGATTTCGAAAGTAAAAGAATGATTCTGCACCGTAGTGGTTAGTTCCGCACTTCGATTAACCGGATCGACAAATAAGGAGCCCATCTGAACATAGCCGATCTCATCATTTTTGCCGCTGTCGTTGGGGGGAAATGCCAGCGAAGGCAGCTGTAGATGCACAGGACAATTATCTAAAAGGATAAAAAAAATGTATCGCAATCCACGATCCGAATCGGAGGAAACAGCATACCTGGTAGCTGCAGCAAAAACTGCGCTATATCTTGCTGAACGGGCAATGGTATTTCCGTTTTAGTATGATGATCAATCATCTGGTCACAAAAAGTTTTCAAAGCGGAATTATCGCACACGCCGACCATCGGGATAGGAAGAGCCGCCGGCACGGGAATGTCTTGCTTATCGCTCTCAATAAAAGGCTAAACTAGCAGACAAATCGGTATATCAAAAGTCAAAATGGGTGTGGGTCATATATACACACACATACCACCAAACTCCTTGTTAAATCGGCTTCTGCTTTGCGTTCATCTGCATTACGTGCCCGTATCCTTAAAGGCGAGTCAGTCTATAAACGGAAATTTTGTATTTGTAATTTATTCCCACGAAATATCGACAATTATCTGAACTTGCTTGGTCTTCATCATCGTCCAGGACAGAGGGGAAAGCTTGAAACTGGTTGACGAACTTATTCTCTTGCACTCCAGTGCGGGTTGGAGGTTTCCGTCGGTCTACCATGATTACCCAGATGTACTACTACCAGCAGCAGAAAATATTTTGCATTTACCTGGCGCTCTGGGCACTGGAGTTCGCACACCCGAACTGGTAGTCGCTGGGTTAATCTGGCTAGTCTTTTCACCAGCCACATTGCCCTGAATCTCCTGAGTCGCACCATCTTGCGGTGGTTGCCATGCCGGGCTAGAATTACAACATTCATGATCACAAAAAAGCCATTATAAAGGCAAGATAAAAAAACACGGCTGGCAGCGGCGCTTTCACAGATCAACAACCGCTCGCACCGTTAGTACATACAGTTCGCCCGATGCGGCCTCATAGTTCAGCTGAAATATCCCCGCTATTTCTAGCTCCGGATCATCAAACGCGTCCGGGAACCCGGAAGAAGCCTGTACGCCAGCTGAGGAGCCTCGTGCGCTTCTGGGGGATCGCCGTTCGCCCATTTCCCTTGAATCCGACGTCCAAACGAGAAGCCACGTTACAAGCGCAACGAAATCTCCTTTTTTTTACCCTAAAACACATGAATGAGCGAGCGTGCGTTCAGACGAGGCTATATAATGCGCCGTGTAAAAAGTGTGAAATGCACAGGAAGCCAGGACGGACGCCACTTGTCATGACTTCGGGCTCCAGCCGTGATGAAAGTGATTCTTACCTCTATTGACAGACAATGGTGGCCGAAGTATATACTGCAGGATCAGTTAATTACCCATTTATGAAGAGTGCTTTGTCATATGCAAGGAACTCAAAAGAACAATAATGTCTGCATAAAACCATAGTTTGCAGTTTACTTGTTTAAATATGCTTGTTACGCATTTCAGTCGGGGGCGAAACGAAGCAGGTTCTGGAATTCTGCTGGCAGCCCCCCCGATAGTCGCTCCTTGAACGAGATTTATTAGTGATGCTCGTTACGCCAGCGTAGTACGAACGGCTTTTGCCTTTTCCAGCACTACTGTTTCCCGTTTTCTTTGAGACCGTAGCTAAAAGTTGGTTGGACGTCGGACGATGCTGGTGCTAAATTGCTAGCAGTTTTTTCAGTTCTCTGTGATCGCGTTTTAAATCCCCTTTGCAGAAAGCCGTTTCGATATCGGTGACCAAGTGTCAGAAATCTGTTGAAATGCTGTTCTATTCCTTTTTCAAATCTCTGATCGGCAAAAAAATCGTCGTGGAGCTGAAAAATGACATGAGTCTCGGAGGAACTCTGGATTCTGTGGATCAGTATCTGAACATGAAACTTATGGAAGTGTCAGTTACGGATCCTACGAAATTCCCTCATATGCTGGCTGTCAAGAACATCTTCATTCGCGGCTCCGTGATCAGGTATGTTCACCTTCCCGCCGAGGAAGTGGATGTGGAGTTGCTGCAGGATGCATCGCGTCGTGATGCCCAGCAGGCGAAGACCCAGGCCAAAACTCAACCAGCGAAGCCACAGCAACGCTCGGCACTTCCATCGGCTGGTGGAGCAGGCAATACTGCGGGATAAATTAGGTGGTGGGGGAGCGCAGTTTCCGAATGGAATGGATAGCCAATGCTGTTTATTTTGGAACTTTGGTATTATGTGATTTTTGTTACTTATTCTGAAGTTGAATGAAATTCTTTTGTTGTGTTTCTCTTCCGGAATCTGAACAAGTAGAACCCAGAAGAATATGAGAGCATTGACGTGGAACCGAATGTCCCCTGCGTTTTATGTTTTATTTTATTAATTCGACTTATCGAGTATGTCACTCCGCGTTGCTTCATAACTAATGGGATGACTATCGTATTGAAATTAAAATTTAAGCGTACCGAATTTTTGTATTCTTTTATGCAATTAAGTGGAAGTACTCATTAGCTACAAATACTTGAGTCCAGCACTGATCATTCGAAGCCGGTGTTGAAAGGCTGAGGTTAGCTAAACATCATACAGATATTTTCTTCCATAATGGCTGAACAAATGCCCGATTTTTAGCTTTGATAAGCGGCGGACTCTTTGTGTCCTCGTCTGGTAAACTGAATCACAACAAAAACACGTGCCTTCAATCCCTTCATGCATCGAAACGCACGCGGCACCCTGTTTTATTTACCAAATGGTTCAGACCGCTGCTTTGTCACTCAGCTTTTGTGACTTCCTCTCAATCCTCTGATTCTCTTCAACGGGAGAACAGGGCACAAGTTCGTGCGAACTGTAGTTCGTACGAACTGTAGTACTCTGAAATTTCTGGACAACATTACTGAACGCCAGCAGTCTGTATTTCTGGAAAGACCAGAACCTTAACAGCAAGAAAAAAATTTTATTTCGGCAACACAAAATCTGGACAAGAATTTTGGATTTACTTGCTACTAGACTGCTCAAAAACAAGGGGCAGGATGAGGAGGCTGTCTTGAAAACAGGTGTCGACTCTTCCATTCAGACAGCGAGCGGCAATGGATCCGCCTCTCTAAGCGCTACTGATTTTACGATTGGTTGGGGTCTGGTTTTGTTTGCGGACTGCAGTTGAGTCGTTGGCAGACTGACAGTTGAGTTTTTTCAAGTGCGCTCTGTCAGATTTGCCGTTTGTGGAAATCAGCTTTAATTACGAGCAACCCTGGATGTTGGATTGTTGTCTTTTGATTGTCGCTTGTTTTGCTTTGGTAAAGAACTGAAGAAAGTTACACCTTTGCGCAGTAGACCTTCAAAATCTGCGCCAGCAGTTTTTTATGTTGATCTTTTTGCGTAGCTTACCAGCCAGGATTTTGATCTTTGACATTTGGTTTATGGTCCCCGTATGTCGTGCAGATGCGTATATAGACTTGTTTAAAGAAAACCGGACATGTCTTCTGCACGAACTAAAACTGCATCTTCCACTGCACTTTCAGCAGTGCGTCAGCCTAGCTTCAGCATGCAGTCGCAGTCTTCCAAAAAGGCGTCCAGTAAGTTATAAGTACGATAATCATGGTACAGAGTTTATTTTATACTGATGTTCGTACATTCAAACGAATGTGTGGTTTGTGGCCTGATTTCTCAGTGGTCTAGCAGGTACATGGGGATGACTGATGAGGTTTAGTTTTGAGATTTGTTTAGCTCCATAAGATCTAGAAATATATTGTTCAACAAAAAAATCTTTGAGAGAATTGCAGCAGTATTACTCTAGGTGTTAGCGTCATATTTTAACTATTTTTGTGACCAAATTTTTTTGAACACTGCGTATAGCTGAATCACGACGATGCCACTGATAGAAGTTCAGAACGTCTACCGTGTTAAAGTCTTTAAGCAGCTCATGAGTTCAGAATCTACTACCTGTTAATTAGCGTATTGAACGTACGCGTACTGATCCATGATGCATCCCTTGCTCGTGAGTTATGATAAGATAAAGCGTTAGAATACTCGTTCTGTTACTGCAGCTGCATAGTCGGCCTTTTTGCAGTTGTTTTGTAACACTCTTGTACGAAAGAATAGCCATAGTGAACTGTTTGTGGCACCAAAATTAATTTTTGTTTGAATGAGTTTCACAATTGCCGCTGTAGATTGACTATGGAGCGTGCTTTCACTGTTTTGGGTTATTATTTTTGTAGCTTTTTATCCTGTATGGCGGCTTTTTTTAAGCGCTATTAACTTTGTGCTTTTGCGCACCTGAGCGATTCCGAATAATCGTGCCTTTGAGGTTCGTAACCGTGCGTTCAACTGTATAAGTATGTATTCATCGTTTACCACTGTGTGGCAGTTCAATTGTGTCGACCGGTAGTTTTAAAGGAGGTTTAATTTCGTTAAGACATGGTTCCCACTGCGTTAACACAGTTCATTGCATTGGTGATTCTGTTATGATTTTATTTCTCTCGGCCGAACGAATGTGGGTGCATGAATAATGGGATTCATTGATACAGATTGCGTAACATCTTTTCTGTCTTCGGACACATACACTGTGATTTGTTTTGACAAGCAGAATATCCGAAAAGTGTGTTGTGACATATCATGAAGATTCTGCGGTTGCATAAATTTGATGGAACATGATTTATGATTTGTGAGGATGGATAATTTGTTAACCAATTATCGTGAGTGGCGTTCTGCCGGTTTCACTATGATTTCGCGGTTACACAAGCGCGGCACAAAGCTGACTACGGCGATTAAGTTTTTGGTGAACTCGATCAAAGTTAAACAGTTTGCTGAGCGGAACAGATTTTATGAAGATCGTTTACCCTATCTAGTTGCGCTTGATTGCGTCCTGCACACCGCTTTGCAACTGCAAATTTGTTCGGCTTATCTTGCGGCAACTATTTATTTCGAGCTCCAGTCCGCTATTTGCGCATGTGTGTATTTGTTTTTGATAGCTTTTGGACGAAGTTGTATATGTGCATACCTAGATGCGATTTTCGTATGAGCGGTACTAAACCTGAATTTACGATTGTGATACAGATATGAACATCGGGGGAATTGCAAAAAGTACCGAACTAACCGTGCCGACCTCGGCATCGCTTATGCCGCCTCCACGGACTGCCACTAAGAAGAAACCTCAAACGTTAGCAAAGGAGAAAGCGCCCCGACCCGCGAAGAAACTGGCTAAAGAGATTCCTGATGGTGAGGCTTAAGCTCGTTGTACATGTACTTCAGTAGTGGAACATTTATTATTCATTATTGTGCACTTGTGTCCCATTTAGAACTCCCATCACTTGCGGGGCTTTCTCGAAATTTAATTGGCTCAGCGCGGAAAAATCAGCCTATGTCGTCTCGTGGGATGTCTTCCTCGCCACACAGTGTCTCACCCGTTCCCTTAGATGTTGAAAACGCGTCTAATAAGTCGGCAAAAAAACTGGATTCTTCCGCGAGCGCCAAATCCCGAATCATCCCGCCAGGTCAGTGGCTGAGTTTTACGAATAGAAAATTGTTGAAAGGCAGCAGTGATATTAATTTGTTTCCGTTGTCGTTTCCGCATAACTACATCCTTAAAGTTAACTATAAAACTGGATTGGTCAGGCTGCCAGGGTTGCCTTGCGATTGCACGTATGCGTTTTTATCGTTCCTTAGTGTTTAAAGAAATTGATTTTTTTGGCTGTCATCGAAAGTTAATCGACCAGGGTTTGGGAAAATCAATACGCTCAGTAAAACTGGAGAAAGTTTTCCCATAACGACGATAGAATTGCAGACGGATATCCGATCAATGAGTTGGGCGTCTTCAGGGCGCGTGCTTCCTGTACTCTTCCATTATTTAAAGATCCTGTTCGAACTGCTTTTTGGTCTTTTTCTAGATAACTGGGCCATCAGTAATATTTAAATCACTACGTGGAAATGAGAGAACTCTGGATTTGTGAAATTTTATATGCAGTATTACAGATTTTTATCTTGTACTGAACATAAAAGTTTCACATGCCTGCATTATGTAATTTGATAGCCTCTCTTTGCATAACCTTAAACGGCTGCTGTATGGAGGTTTTAAAAGGGTACATGTGTGTTTAAGCCACAAATAGTATCATACGGTATTTTGCTGGCAAGCTGGATGTTAGAGATAATATTTGTAGTGTGCATCGGTGAATCTTTTCGAGTCAGCAATTGTTGTTTCAAGGTTTATGTGAACTTGTTGGGTACTAAAACAAAAGTGTCGCTTTTGACTGATTATCTTGCCTCACTTCTGCGGCTGTTATAGGTGAATCGTACCATTTGTAAGCTCGTACAGTGTGAGATGTAAATCGCTTTTTTATTTTGTGGTTCAGTATGTTTGTTAGAAAATCTTTGAAAACATTTCCCGGGAGCATTATACCGTGGGAGCTGAAAAATTAGGCAAAACGGGGAGTTGCGACATAAGCAAATAACGATCCGCGTTCTAGTACGCTATGGTTAAATAAAGGAACTAAGGCAACGGAACTGAACTTCAGAAAATCAGGATAAATGATTTGCTGTTCTTTTGTATGAGAAATTACTGGTTCACGTTTCCTGATTCATTTTTCGCTCGTGTAATGCATTACATACGGTCTGTGATATTTACTGCCACTATTATTCAGCCGTTTGTGCTAACTATGCAACGTCTCTGTATCTGGTAGTTAGCCATTGTAATTACAGGAACGCTGCCGCGTCGAATCCGTGAACCGTCTCGTGCCGATGCTTTAGAGCATGGATCGTCCAGGAATATCGGGACTGTTTCCAGCCGTATTGCCGTTTCCCTCGCCACTCCGGCTCGTACGAAATCTCAAGGTCAGATGTCCAAGTCGGGCGTCGATCCCGGCAGTAAGGTGCGTATAAAGTAGATGTTATATTGATGATGCTCATTTATCGTGAAGGTTACTGTTTTTGTTATGTATAATGGTTGTTATATGGTTGGTCAAATTTACACTGGTTCTGTATGATGAAGAGATTATCCGATGTATTAGCTATGATTATGCAAGCTTTGGATAGCGTTATAAAAATGGTAATTTAGAAAATGCCAACTGTTTGCGAATGCGGCTGACCGTGAGAAGTTACGTGGTCGTGATTGTTGATTGTTGCAGATGGATGGTGGTCATCCGCCCGAGAAAGCCCCATCCACACCCGGATCAGATGCCTGTAAAACGATTA
>JAQGAU010003960.1:0-12327 GCA_034698045.1 Paramacrobiotus richtersi
CTGCCAAATTATGTCCGACGCCCAGAGGGGACGATGTCCCGTTGCGGAAAGACAATAAATCACCATTATTATTATTATTATCTGGGCATTCGGATGTCTGTGTTTATTTATCGTTAGCGGAAGCGATCCAAACTATTACGCAGAGCGCAATGGTAAAAAATACAATCTCAGAACCGGTAAGAATCCATTCGTTGCGATAACTAGATTGGTTGCGACCAATTACTGCCAGCCAGATTATTTGCCATACTGCGCGGACGGCTCCACACTAGGATTCCTGCTTCCCAAATGTTTCCAGTTTGATCCTGAGAAAAGGCCTAGCGCAACAGAAATAATCAGAATGGTTAGAAGAGCTCGTTGGATGTACCCAGAGTAAGTCCTTTTTCATCAATGGCGAGTACCAAAGCATTTTTATTCTTTGAAATATGACTTACCACTAAATAATGGTAATAATATATTATGCTAGAAATTAAAGGCATGTATTTGTTTAATGTGATCCTGATTTAAATGAAAAACACCTAACATGTTGTGTTTTCCGGCTTGTTTGTAAGAGCAACATTGTTTTAGGTACACCATGCTACCGACACAGGGAGTGCCAGTAGAGCCAAGCCAAAACTCCTGGGGGTTGACCATCGATGGTGTTTCGGTTGAAATGAAACGAAAAAAGCTTTTATGCCATCTTTCCCGCGGCACAGCCTATGTCGTTGAAGGAAAACTGCCAGAAAGCGATGGCAATGCATCTATATCTCGTTATACCTTAAAGGAGCTATGGCACCTGGAGCCGATTTATGCGAAGCACCTGATGGAAAAATGGGCCACCCTAAAAGGTATCGACCACAAGAACGTGGCACGTTATTTCCATGTGCAGCTCTCTGACAGTGATGCTCGCTCTTTCGTATTGATGGAATGGTGTCAGAGTAAGTTATGAAATTGTGTACTGTGGTCTTTCCAGTCTGATCTCGTCCTCGTTTGCGTTCCGTAACTCCATCCCGGGACCACAAAATCTTGGAAACCAATCGAGCTCCGCTTGATTCAATTATGCTGTTAAAAAAATCAAAAGTCAAAACGGTTCCGCCAGAACTTGCGCAATACTGTGGGTTCCAACGGAACTGACACCACGTAGGCCATGTTTGTTGTGGCAATGTGGCCTTCTGTGATTTAGGCGGAATTTATTATTCTGTTATTGGAGGACTCGGTAGAAGTCAATGAATTCGTAGAATACTCAGTTACGGGATTTTTGGGATGTGGTGACACTGATAGGTGATTACGTACACTAGTACATATGAAATCAATTAAGTGAGCTACGTGTATACGCATAGTCTTGCTACGTAAGAAAACAAGTACTACAATGCGTTTGTTGTGCTGCTAGTGGGAAGTTTGGCGGACTTATTTAAATACAGCAGACCCGAGTGGTCAGTACTGCACAGGATGGCAAAGGATATGGTGAGCGGCCTGGAATACATCCACGCCCAAGGAATTTCTCACGGTCAGCTAAAGCCCGACAACATCTTGATCGGACTGGATTCAAACGACGACTTACAGATAAAAATGGGTGGCTTGGATAGAGTAAATCCAAGTATTTATGGAATCTCCAGCCACCGGAAATGCTGAACCGTTCTGAGATCAACCCAAAATCCAAGGATACGACAACAGCAATTGAGAACATGCATAAAGCAGACATTTGGAGCCTTGGATGTGTGCTTGTGTATCTGGTAACAGCGATTGTTTTACGTTTGGTGAACCTACTGGCAAAGAAAAAGGGCTATCACTTCCAAAGAATCGAAAGAAAAGAAGCAACAAACCAAAGGACGAAGATTACGCCCAAAATCATGGCGCAGCGGATACCGCAGTTATCGAATTGGCTGCGGAACTAGACCGACTGATACATGCGGGAGGAAACTGCAAGTACCCGGTATACCAGTTCCCAGCTTGATTGCGTTCATCCGGAGTTGCTTATTGGACGATCCTTCAGAGCGACCAAGTGCCACGAAACTATCCACTGACCCGTGGCTTCTGAGCGATCCCGAAATAAGATTTGTGGATGGAGGTACGTGTAACATGTGTAATCAGCATGTGCCCTCAAATGGAAATATCTTGTACGAGTAAAAAGGTCTTTTGCAGCTGAACAACGCCCACACAATGTCATTATCAAACTGAAATCGAGCAATTTATTGCCACGGCACACGGCCGGTGAAGAGGAGTTTATTGGCGATTGCTGGTGCAACACCGGAAGTGCCGGTTGTGCAGTTCGAATGCTCGCACACTTTGATGTCCCGAAGTTTGATCTTGCCGACGTCAATAAAATCGTTAAGGACTCGCCGAGAACCATTAATCCTGGCAGTCCACTAGGGAAGAAATACTGCGAACTGCTCGCTAAACTGCTTCCTGGATTCGGTATCACTGATCAGTTTATGCGCGATGCAATTGTATCCTTCCTAAACAACGAAGAATGGCTGGGTAAACTTACTGAAAACCTTGAGCCAATTGGAGCACCGTTTCCCGACTTGATAGACTGGATGAACACATTCGAATACGATTATGAGTATGAACTAAAAGACAACGCAACCTGGAAAGACATCCAGGAGCAGCTTGATGCCAAAAGTCCGGTTTTGGTCTTATTGCACACCGGTACGGCGCCTTTAAATGTCCCCGCTAGTCCGTTGCTCAAGTTTTTCAAGTATATTCCTTCCGAATATCCCTCGCTGCACATGGAAATCGTGCACGGTTATATCGGTTCTACAGATGAGAGCCGTCTGGTTTTTATGACTGGAACAGATGGAATTATACGCGAACGTCTGTACAGCGACTTCGTGAAGCACTGGGATTGGGAAATAATCCAATGGCCTTTTGATAGAATTCTTAAGGTCGCTCGAATTTATAAATGCAGTCTCGTGTATCGCCGACGAAAATTCCCCACAAATCAGCTTAACGGTAAGTCGTGTTGCCCGGGGCAGCAACTGTTTGCTTTCGGGTGGTTGAAACTTGAGAAACTCAAATAATGTGTATAACTGGCCTGCGAATGTGGAATACTACTATTACTGCAGAACTACTAAGCACTGTACAGTCTGTACTGTACTTAATTTCGGTAACGAACAGCTAGGCGGAAACAATATTCACTTACGTCGGTACCTACATACACTTTTTTGTAAACTTTAGCCAGCGCACTAGTGCCGACACGTTCAACTGCAAAGCAGTCGTGGACCCTATCGATTGGAAACTCCACAGCAGCCGTGCACGAAGAAACCAGATTACAATCCAACCGCGGAGATGTTTACGTTGTCAAGGGAAATTTCTGCATCTCAATTAATGGGCGCGTAACGTCCAGCTTCGTGCTCAAAACAATGGATTTTAGGGATGTAGAGGAAGCGAAAAACAAGGTGGACAGCTACGAACGCCTTAAAAATATTAGACACGAAAACGTGGTGCAGTACGTCCATGTCGAGCTTTCCTCGCAAACTCGGCCTAATTTCCCCCGTGTTATCGTTTTAATGGAATGGTGTCAGTGTGAGTTGATTTTGGCTGAAATCAACAACATTATTTATGGATAATTAACATGATTTTAGGGCACAGCATGCACGATTTCTTCCACAAAGGCAGACCAGAATGGTGTGCAATGCAAAGTCTTATGAAGGATATATTACACGGGTTGAAACATATTCATTCTTTTGACATCTATCATGGTGATATCAAACCCGATACTATTTTTATTGGAATCGGCGCCAGTGGTACCTTGCAAGCAAAAATCGGCGATTTAGATAACAATATCCAAGTGCGTGATGGGACTGACGATAAGATCTTCACTGAGACTGCCCGAGATTTAATGTACCAGCCTCCTGAAAGGAGGCATGATTCTAACGACGGGCAAGTTCGCGCTGCACGAGCCAAGAGAAGCAACAGGAAAAACGCCGACATCTGGAGTCTGGGATGCACTTTCATCCATTTGGTCTCGTTTGAAGCCCTTTGTTTCATTAAGCCCAACGGTGATTCTCTGAAAGTGGAAAAATACCGACAAGACCAGAACAAAGATAAGTGGGCGACAATCGACAAACAAATTACAAATTTTATGCTTACCGGTGGCAGACCCAGGGTGCCGGATTTCTTGCCAGCAAGCTTGGTCAAGTTAGTTGAAGCCTGCTTGATAGAAGATCCGTTCCTGCGTGCAAATGCTAAAGAACTGCTAGATTTCGAATGGTTCCGTGTAAACCCAGAGACCGGATATATCGATAGAGGTGAGTGCATACCAAGCATGTAGGCACTGTACGACGCCGTGTGCGAAGCCCTGATTGTGTTCTTGAAGTAACGTCCGTAACGAAGCAAAGCTTCGCATATTACCTAACTACGGTAGCTTTTAGCAAGGAGCTATTGAGCTGTCTGATTAACCCACCAGCGCAGGTCAGCAGAAGGAATACTCAGTTCTGCTTAAAATTAAAACCAACCAGTCAGAAAATTCAACTAAGAAATTTTGAATCATTCAAAATTTTGTTGACTTTAGTTCAGCCGGCTGTCGTCGTTTTGTAATACTACACGACATACCGTCATCCGTATCACGATAACATTTTTGTCACTGTGCAGCAAATCCTGTGTGGGCGTATTCCCAAGTCAGTAAGTGACTCGACTTGTCAGAAAAATAGTAGAATAATTTGCAACAAATTTCACCTATGTCAAGCTAGTGGGCATCCAGAACCGGTTGAGCAACACGACTACCACCTAGCGTACAACAACGATGTTTGCCGTGCTGGCCGTTGGTGCTGGTCATCATTACCGAATGTGGAAATTTCATGGAGCAGCAGAAACCAAGTGACCAGTGACAGGTTTCAGCGTCACTATACTTTTTCAGTTTGGTTTTGTGTACACGGTTTTGTAGCTGGCCACTGGTCAACCTGATGACCACAGCAATAACAATAACAAAAGTAGGTAGCCCAGTCCATTGACGGCTGTGCCGTTGTAAACGTTGATCGATAAAATCTTTCTAAGTGATTTGTGATAATGCAGCTAGCTCAGTCGTTACACGCTCGGCCACAGAGCGTGAGTGCCGCGGTTCGATCACGCGTAATTGGAACTTTTTTTGCGAATGTGCTCAGATACGACACTATACTCCTTGGTTTGGACACTACAGTATAAATCGGACTTTGCTGTACGACATAGTAACATTCTGGCGTTTATCTCGGCCCTTCCTTGAAACTGGGTTCCCTTGGCATTCCCACGAGATTGCACGGTGCTGCCAAGTGCCGCAGTCAAAATGCCGACATTTTTTTAAGTGCGTATTTCGCCCAAACCGTTGTACCGTTTCCATTTTTATGGAAACTGTAGATACAGTTCCTAAAGTTTATTACTGCAAGTTAATTGTTCGTAATTTTCCTATGAGAGCCGCTGGCGCTGGCCGTGACCTCAAAGAGTCCCAACTTCAAGTTAATTAATTTTGGTGACAATTGGTGACCAAGCAGCAAAGCTGCCAGCCACCACCTATTCCTTTATGCCGTTATTAACGAGTGGTTTATGACATGTGCAGTTTAAACAAGCTTTGTAGCGATTTTGAAGCTGCTAGAAGAAACTGGGTTTTGTCGCCGTGTCGTCATTTTGTAAGACATCGTTCGCGAGCAGTTTATTAGATGCTGATTAACATAAATTAATGCAAACGGCACGGGCAGCGTTTGGAGTGCTTACCGTTAAGGACGAGATTACCACTATCTGGGCTATTTGCATAATATATGGGTTCATCAACAGCGACAGGCACAGGGCGGACATTTTCCAAAATACCTGACAGTGAAAGTCGGATACGTTTGAGAACTTCCATTCTGCCTTTCCGGTGGGAAGATTTACCAAAAGAGTCATATTCCTTTTATTAAAACCAGAAATATCGAATCCTTGTATCTCATCGAAAGAAACGAAGGCATTCTGAAACACAAATATCGCGATTTTTCGTTTTCAGAGATAAAGAAAGAGATATCACTATATCGCCACAAGGATTGGACGGTAGAAACAACGGAAGATACGCGTACGGAGAACGAAAAATCTTGGGTGCATGGGATACGTGGCGCTGGTATAGTGCTTATGTACTCCCTGCAGTCCTGTTACGAACAAGCATCGTACGAGAACATGCGCCAGACACTCGTGGAAAAAATGCGCAACAGGCCATTTACTGACGCCCAGCTGGAAATGTGCAAGAAACGCTGGGCCCACATTATTCACTCCTCGTCCGAATCATCCCAGGCATCAGGCAAGAGGCTACTAGAAAACTTCGAAAAAAGCACCGCAGCTGACAAAATCGTCCGCAAATTTTTCCCCGTATACCTACCTATGCAAGAACTGGCCGACAGTATGAATGACCTCACACAGGGATCCGGGCATACTTATGCAACAAAATGGAACCTGAAGTGGAGAGATCTTCGGTCAGCACTGGACAGCGATTCTCCAGTACTCTGTCAGATAGTCAAAGACGAGGTCGATCAAAGTGCCGCAATCCTTAGTTATGCCAAAATGGTGTGGATGGCCATTATCTGTCCTGAAAAAGTTTTTGACATGGATTATGTGGTCTTGACTGGCTACTTGGAAACCGTTACGGGTGAGACAACTGTCATGTACTTAAAATCTGACGGCGAGAGCGGAGGAGAAAGTTTGGAGAGTTTTATGAAAAAGTGGAATTGGCAAGCAAGTGACCCGTTGATGCAGCAGTACTTGGCACTGGAACACATTGAGCCGGCATCAGCGATTTTCCACAGTTAGGAGGGACAAAGAGCATTAGTGAATTGAAACGTAATTGGTACAACTTTCAAGCATACGTGATCCAGTTATTTAGTTGACTGTATGTAGTCGTCAAACTCTTTTTTTTATGCCACCAGCTTACGTTAACGGTCCTTGAATTGTTTGATGCCGGCATGGAACACTTGGTGCTGTGTCTAAGTAGGTGATTAACAGTTATTACAGAACAAGTATAGGCGCATGCTTTTAATTCAGTGTTTCTCATTGGTATTTTTTGTTAGGATATGCTTTTACTGTGCTAATATTTACTGTGCTTGTGCTGTTCTGTTGCTATGGCTGACATCTGATTTAATTATTTGCAATAGTACATTATTTCTTTGGATTGTTCCCTAAATTTCAGATTCCAGTCACATATTTTCAGCTTTTTGTTCCTATAAAAGCTGCGTTTTTCGGCCGTTCAGCTGCGGAATTAGCATTTTCGTACGTGTTACATAAGTTCCGTGCAGAATACACTATATTACGCGAAGTCTGAACAAAACCATTTCGGCACGTATGTCCAAGCCGTCGACAGTATTCCGGCGTTTTTTTGTCATATTTCTAGGACAAATTTTCAAGCCGCATCTGATGAAACGCTTGTTATTCAGCCCACTGTAATCTCTCCAAGCAGATCCCGCTGCTAACGGGAAGCGGGTGGGCTTTATTTTTCATGGTCTTGTAAGCAATGCCGTAAAAAAGGTCCAGTGTGCGTCTAGGGGCAGCTTATACACTGTTCGAAAGTACTCAAGTCAGTGTAGCTTCTCACCTACGCCGACTGGAAACAACTCCCAAAGAACCGGTGAACTTCGATACGGAGTTCATTCTCTCGTAGACTTTTATAGTAAATGCTGAGCGAATTGGCCAAGGCCTGTATGCCTCAGGCAGTAGTGTCGCAGCGTTCCACTGTGACTACATATCCGAATGACAGGTTCGCTAAGTTTGCAGCATCGGCGAACAGAAAGTTTACTGCATCCATGGCAAAGCACGTTCCTAATCTTCCCTTTAGGCTGGATAACGAAGTAATGGAAGGATGAATAGAATAAAGTGGTCTGAAATCGTGCCGTGATGGCGCGACGAAAGTGCACGAAGCATACGCAATTTAATAAACTGATTTTCGCTTTCGATTGTGCATTTTCCTACAACAACTCTCACGCACAAGCCCAACACACAGACTGATTTCCGAAAATATAAGACTTCGAAAATGTATAGTAACTTAGCGCAGACAGGTTTAGGCCACCCACGCCGATCGCCGCGCAATATGCCCACGCACAATACTGTATTTCGTGTACGTAATTGAGAACGAAACTTTCGTGAACGAGCCGCCGCAACAGAACCAGTAGTACAGGCTATGTATGATTAGTCAACAACAAAGGATTCGTAAGGGAAACAACGACAGTTAGTCACCACTGTGCGAGATCCTCAACAACAACTTTATTCCACTGGAACTCTTCATCCAGCAGGTGCCACAATGCTGTTCAGTGGCGTTAACTCGCCTCCGCGAGAAACAAGGGGAAAGGTACGAACAAACAAAATCTGACAACGAACAGAAACAAACGGATAAAAACTGTAAACAGTACATGTGTAAATAAATGGCAAAACAAGAAAATATATGGCTTAACAAGACTTTATAGTTACGACTGATCTCAGCCTTGGTCTAGAACCATCCGTCCATGGAATAAATCTAATAAACCACCCATCCTGGCTTTGTAAGACCGCTCCTGGTTTGTCTGCCAGAAACGACTCAAATGTCATCAATCATGTTGTTAACCATCATCAACATAGTTATCGTTGGACCTACAAATAAACATAGTACAAAATTTTTGATTGGTTGAACGGAACATATTTTCAAATATTTCGTACCGGCTTCATCACAAAAGTATGCGACCATCAGTCTCCGTTCCTGACAGCCCTCCGTCGTGGAAGGATCGTTGCCGACGATTGTGCAGTTGGTGCTTTTCTTGGGATCACAGTCTACTACAAGATCCGGCTTGGCATTTTCGCTACGACACTCCTCGTCAGCATCTGGCAGGGGTAGGTACCAGGCCTGTGTGATGTGCACTGTCTGGACTGGTGCGGTTTTCCCAGCAGGTTGAAGGT
Organism: Paramacrobiotus richtersi; assembly: GCA_034698045.1. NCBI lineage: Eukaryota > Metazoa > Tardigrada > Eutardigrada > Parachela > Macrobiotidae > Paramacrobiotus > Paramacrobiotus richtersi. The sequence goes on from JAQGAU010003960.1 coordinate 8,830, forward strand.
TACTATCAAACAAGGAAAATTTAAAATCCAGCAATACACTTATCGCTCATAGACTGCTTTCGGTATGAAAATGTGGGGAAGATGTCGTGAACGATGAACTGGGCGTTAATCTTTGGAACGTACACGTCCTGTTAGTAATGTAGCAGCATGAGCTGTAGAGCTGTTGCTCTAACAAAAGAAACTTTTGTTGCCGGAATCGCTGCATGTAGTTGTCTAAGAGGGAAGTCGGCCAAAACCCTGAAACTAGTATCTCAGCACGTTCACACTGCATACTGGGTTTTTGAAACGTTTACTAGCGCTACGTTATGCGTACCGCCGCTTGTAAACGCTTTCGAATGATGTTGTTGCCTGAGGGAACGGCATGATGCGGTATAATTTAACGTACGGTATTGTTTAGCAAGGAACCCAAAGACAGTACGTAACGTTACTATCTATACATGATCTTTGCATTAATGCACCCCTCATGTACCGATAACCATCGCCGCATGCCAAGGTACACATGAAAGACATGTCAGATAAAAATGTATGGACAGCTGTACATTTCGCAAACAAAACTCTAGAAAAACGACAGACCGCTGTTCTATTTATCCAGAACGGTTCTCCGGTAACACTGTGGTTATTTATTCGGTCCATTTATTTTATTGCCACGGGAGTTTTAAACACGGTATACTGCAGCGCAGTAGATTTCCTTTAACCGGCGGTGCGTCTATCGTGTGAATCCGCATACGACTTCTTGTACTGTATACGAGTATATGCATCTTTGTAACTGTATTCATCGATTTTCAGTTCATGTTCCTGATATTCACTATTAGTGTTTTTCTAGTCAAAGCGACGGCTTACGCGGGCTTTTGGGGGCAGACAATTCGCAGCGTTTGACCATGTGGGATCTTTGCTGTGGTGCTCACTGTACCGCCACTCACTTCAGAAGTTATGGTGAAGACGCTGGACAATGACGGGACCTCTTGCGCTGAGACCTATTTATCATTAAGAAGTCAAATTTTGTAAACCCTTGAATAAACAGATAATATTTATTAATTGGAACTCACCACTGTCCAGGCACCGAATAAAAAAAGCACCAGACCTAACCGAGCCATTCTATTACTTTAAAAGCAAACTCTTGTACGTTACGAGCAACTGCCCCGGAATCCACAAAAAATGGCGCTTAACTAGAAAAATTTTCAAGATATTACGTAAAATATTTCGCCCCCGGGATACAGTGTTCACCGAAATGCAGTGCAGAAACGAGGAAGCGAGCTGTTAATAGAACGCTAGTACACAAAACTGGATCTGTTGTTACGTGTTTACATGTTGTACTTGGAGATTGTCAATTACCGCCGAATGCATCCCCGCCGGCAATAACAAAACACTCTAGGTTGTGAATCAGTTGCAATGCTTTATCGGTGACTGATGCGGCACGTACGCAGAAGCTCGGCTTTTTGGCGTCCAGTGGATTAACGAGCGATAGTTACTAATTTGCAACGCTGTGTATTGCAACATGTTTTAAACTAACTTAACGTTTCATAGCTGCTGGTTTATAGTTTTCAATAACAACTGTGACGAGAACCGTTTCTGTTGCCAGCTCCAGAAATCCCGTTAAATGAAATACAAAAACAGCTGTAACAACAGGCTCACCGGAACTCTATAGTCGTAGAATAAGATACATCAAACAAATGCGAGTCTGCCAGTGTGTAATTCACTGACATGAGAGTCTATGGATGCTTTCAGAGCTTGGCCAAAGATCGGATACGCGAGCGCTTTTATAACTTGATAACTTGATTTGAATTGTGAGCTTGTAATTGGTGTTAGGGCGCCATGTTTTATGACGTTTATTCTTTGTATAATCCAACAAAATGTAATGCAGAAATATGTCACATACGAACGTCTGCGTGTCTCCGAGTAATATGTGAGCCCAGACTGGATTAAACAGGTTTCGATGTAAACGAACGGTTTTCAACCTGAGCAGGTAACCGTAAACTGGACAAAACATTCGTTGGTCTTTTGGTTAGATTGCTTACTGTGCGCCACGCGGCTTTCCATAATCTGGACGACTCCAGTCTGTATTCGGCACTCATCGCAAAGAAGATCCACTAGAGAAAATAACACCGGTTAAACAGCTGCGAGAAGTCAAAAGACTGGTTGGTGTTTTTACCGGGCTCGTAAAATATCCAAAAATCTGTACGTATTGAATAAAAAGAGGTCCCAAAGCCAAGCCACTGTAGAAACGCGGTGCTACTGTGATCGTCAAGGGCACAATCGAATAGCACGCAACATTCCATATGAAAGAAACAAATATCATATTGGCTTTCGACAAGCGCTGCTTTCTGACGGTTCTCTCTGTGTTTTGATGCCCAGTATCGATCCTGAAAAGCCTTTTTCGCTTATCCATTAGCATTTTCAGATAGATGGAAATATATCCGCAACCGGCAAGTATAAATGGAAGATAATGACCCAATACAAAAATAAGCAATCCCAAGAAACCGGTTTGCGTGGCAGAACACGCGCCTACAGGTAAAACGATGTGTCGTACACCGAAACCAGAATAACCTAGGATCCCAAGGACCGCTGAAAAAGCCCACAAACTAAATACGATACAGTTCTCCAGATTTGCTTTGGAGAAGTTTCTGTATTTCAATGGGAAACACAGTGCCGTAACGCGATTTGCTGCAATATACGTCTCCATCCAGTTGCTCGTGTAGCGGAAGATCATCTGGAGACACATGGCCCAGTTACAATATCTGGTATCGATTTCATTGTGATTCACTTGTTTAATGTATACTGTGATAGAAGTCAAGTTGAAGCAGAATAACGCTATGGTATGCGAAACTAAACAGTGCACGATTAACAATCCGCACCCAGTTCGTAATCTTGTGTTGAAGAAGATCAGTAAGGCCAGGAAAAGGCTAGTAAGAGCGCCTAGGTAGCACAATGTTAAGTAGACAGATATACATGCGGAAATTACTGTAGGTGGAAGATAAATGATGGAGACCAGGCTTGCGTTAGTGGAAATGTTCATGTCGAACAGTTCAAAGGATAGCTTCAAGGTTGCTGGTAATGGCCCAGTTTAGTGGAGTGATGTTAAAGAACAGAAAGCATTCAAAACAACGTGTGATAACTCGCCGAAGACGCATGTCCAGCATTTTTACCAGCGAAGCCGCATGTAGGCTGCTGCGATACCGTTTGATCTGTTGTTAACAGCAGCCTGTGCACTTTGATATCGTGACGTTGTGTGAAAATCCGATCCCAATATGTACATCATGATTTCTGATGAACTCTGTAAATGTGTGAAAAGCATACGTTGTTTATCGGCTGGCTGCTATTTGGCGATTAACTGACAAGTCAAGGAAACATACGATAGTGGGCGGCAGGCGCGGGTTGGGTCTTTACCGGTTTTTCTTTCAGCTGCTCTTATGTTACGTAACCATACGAGGCCTTCGACCTTATCTGCCCAACGTTTTTACTACGGCTCTTAAGCGCCCAACCGCTTTCCCCCCAATGCTT
>JAQGAU010003961.1:0-12325 GCA_034698045.1 Paramacrobiotus richtersi
AGATCCTTCATATCGTATTTATCGGCCGCCGACCACAGTTCTTCCAGTTTTCCACACATCCCAGTCTCGATCGGGTCCCGAGTATAGGCAAACCGCAACACTGTCTGCAAAACGTTCTTGGTGATACCGTCAATATTGCACACCCCGGATGCGTTTTCCGTCATCTCGTTCTGAAACATGGCAGTGAACACGGGAGACTGGGCAGCCAAGATGGCGCGGTAAGCGGGAAAGTTCTGGCCATCACAGCAGCGTGCAGTCCGACCCTTCAAGTCCGCTCGTGCAGTTGACTTCTTGGTATATAAAATCAGATGGACGAGTACAAGAGCGTCTTTTCCCAGGTCATAAAATGCTTTTCGAGCAGATACGAAGTAGTGTTGCGCCGCCAGATTATTGAGATTGCCAGCATACACGTCAGACCACCCGTCCGGCCCGATTTGAATGTCCCCAGGAAGACCCACAGTATCCTTATGACACCACCTAGAAATAGAAGATTACCACTTCATTGCAGTATCGTTGCATTGCTGCCGCTGTTATTTTCTGCACGTGATGCGCATGACATACATCACTTTGTAGACAACTGTCGTATGGCTGGAGCACTGCAAACCGCTCTTAGGGTCCTTGGGAGAAACCGAAGCAGAAACCTTGCCTTCGTCTCTCCAACTGTCACTGTAACGGCCCAAGTAGATGCAGGAATATCGGGGTAATCTGACTGTTCATCGACGCGGATATCGGTCGTGTAGGTTTTCGTTGAGCAGTTATCAGTCAACATGAATTGTTCTGTAGGGATTCTGAAGATCAAATTCAGTGGCTCGATCCTGCAAGCGGGTAATACGGACGCAGCCATGGTGAATTTTCTTGCGGGAAATATGATGGGTACAAACGAACGTCAAACGAAATATCGAATGCGGTAAACGAAATATCGAAACATAGTAATGACATTGGGATTATAACATGCTTTCTGTCCCTCAAGAAGTACTGTTACCGTAGTCAGACAGTTATTTGTGGGAAATAAATGAACGCGCATCCGGCATACAGTGCAGATTTCGTGGCAGATACGATTCACTCGATGCAATTGCGCAGCCGCAGATGCAATGGGTGGCATTCCATTATATTATCTTTCTACCGGGATGTTTGCGGCAAATAGGTACGTACATACATACATATGTATGATGCCAGTGCAATTGTTTAAAAAACGTCAGTCAGATATTCACCAGCGTAGTTTCGGGCAGGCTCCAAGTTTTGCCAGGTGCCTTTGGCGGACTTCAGCGCCAGCTACCACCGTTACGGTAACGGCTAATGCGGCGCATTACGAACAAGATACAGGAACATCGGCAGCACGAGAAAGAGCGTGAACAGGCTTTCTTGGCTTCCTTGTGGAACATTGAGGCATACAAAGGACAAAACTGGTTAGAGTTGTGTCGATCGATTCTGCGTCCATAACGTTATGTTCTCGGTCGGTCTATAGCACCCACATAAAGTAGACATATTATACGTATAAACAATAATGGCTAAGGCTATTTTGCCGCAGTGCGTGTAATAGAGGTCACAATAGCTGGTTGGCTATTTTGCCGCAGTCTGCGCTAAATTAGCTTGTTGGCTATTCTGCCGCACTGCGGGCGTTGTATAGCTGGTTAACTATTTTGCCGCATACTGCGTTAAAGTAGGTGGTAGGCTATTGTGCCGGACTTCGCCCGCCAAACACATTGTTCTGCACGTAGCCGTTCTTGCACGTTTGTCGTTCTGACTGTCACGCCACAACCTAGTCAACAATGTCATCGTCGCCGTTAGAAATACTCCGGTACACGTCTCCGGGACCAGACAAACTAAACAGCCCGAACCGGACTGACAACCATATTTTTTATGATTTAAAGATTTCCTTTGATAGTAGTACGCTTATGGGGTTTTAAAGCGCGTTTTTCTTTTTTCGTACAGGCTTATGGGTTTCGGCACATGTTTGCCCTTTCAACACAAGCGTATGGGTTTCGGTGCATTTTTTGCACACATGTACAAGGGTACGAGCTTGAAACGGCGCCGCCGTTACGGCGGTACCTCAGTAAGCATATCAAAGTGTACGCATTTTCTCGCCTTCCGTCCAGGTGTATGAGTTTAAAACATACATTTGTATACCTAGGAAGATTGTAAAATTTATTGCTTTTCCTTATATGCGTATGAACGTGAAACAGTACAACTGTGCGCATATCGAATGTGTGCAGACGAAATGTTTGGCGGACTTTCATTATTATTTCGGTGCAGATGTGTATGCCATTCCAGTAGCTTGGTACAAACAATTGTTTTCACCAGAAAGCGATACATTTAACAAAATTGAAAATTACTAAACAATAACACAAAGCAAACGGAATAAGAATAACTCCTACTGAATGCTGCTCCACGAAATGGTAGAACACTGTAACGGTATTAGCAGCTAAAACAAAACGTCTGTACTGAACACTTAATTTTATCAATTCCGAACTGCTCTGGAATGTGGTGGGTAAAATAATACGCCCGACGAACGAATGGTAACCTGTGACGGAAAGCGGACTGCTCATGGTGCATGTACGCAAAATCCACGATGAGTTCTGCAAATGAAAACAGATAGGTAGCCATCCTTTACAGCATCCTTATGCATGTGTAAATAATCTGAATCATGTTTAGACTTACATGTTACAAGCTGCAGGCTCGCCTTCGGCGAGACGCAACTTGCTGTGGTAGTACTGTCACAATATGAGGCTTGGAACAGAAGCATCTAAATTATAAATTCACATAAACTACCTCTGGTACCAACAGGGAAAAACGTCACAAATTGTTTTAATTTATTAGCATTAATAAGTAGAAAATGATAAGAGATCTTTACATCAGGGTATAAGGAGTAAGCACTTATGCCGGTAAACTAATTTAATAAAAGTGTAAAGTAGTTACTTGCAAGTAAGTATTTTCGGGCAAGACTCGGGAATGAAAACGCCACCCATACTCATAAACTCTATTAAGTTTGGTGAGTAGAAGGCAATTTTTTATCCGCTGCCAAGTATAAACGGTGAAATGTTATGCATTTTCCAAGTTATTAATGCTTAACATATCGGCCTGTGGAGATTACAATCAGCAAGATTACGATCTTGATCCGAATGCCGTACACAGCTATGTTAAATGAATTCACCCATTAATAACTTTGAAAATTCATAACTTTCCACCATTCATACTTGGCAATGAATAAAAAATTGCTGACTGCTCACCAGATTTAGTAGATTTTATGAGTATAGGTGGCGTTTTTATTCCCGCGTCCTGCCCGAAAATACTTACTTGTTGGTGGATGGCCCTCAGATTTGTAAAAGCTTTCGTGCCCGATGTTTCCAGAGCCATTTTACCTGTTTGGAAGGCCAGTCAATCAACGCATTCCCTTCAAAAATTCTGTCACGCTGTAACTGAGGTAGCTTAGGTGCAAGATCGAGGTCACGTAAAATGTTTCGCCAAAATTTGTCCTATGATCCTAAAGAACAGCTACTGAAGTTTTCCACTATCCTGTCTGCGGGATACAAAGGGTCATGCAATTCCGTGTCGCTTAACGTACTAAGGACATGGTACTTAATGTACTTGACACAGTAATGTCCGCGGTCCTTTACATACACACTTAAAATTTGAAACAATAAGCCTGATTTTTTTGACATATCTATTTATGCCTTATGAATTATTAAATTTTTAAACGGCTTGTCTGTTTGGGAATTGGCGGCGGACGTTTCGCGCCGCCGCTAAAGCTAACGACCTTCATTGCTAAGTACCCTTAACAATCACAATCAAATAAAGACTAAGATCAGTATTGTTATTATTTATTTCCGTAATTTTTAAATCGTGCACATGTGCGATACGTGAAAACCTCTCCCTTTCAAGTTGGTTAGCTAACTTCACAAAAGGACCACATATTACTGCGATATACTCATGCCCGAAGAATGCAACTAAAAGGGTAAAACAAAGGTGCCTTCAGTGGAAGTGCACATACAACAGTGGAATAAAATTTTCGGAGATTTTAATGATTTTCTGTGGTTTATTCTTGCGTTAGACTCGGAAAATAAACGTGCCATTAAAAAGAAAACTGAAAAGAATTAAAACACTATTTGGTGAAAATTAAAATTATCATTAAAGTTGCCACTAGCATGAACAAAAGTTTGCCATTTATCGTATTTGTTTGTGTTATTATTTTGAAATATCTTCCTTTTTACGGTAGGCGCTGTTCACTGAGCAATGGTGCGGTGACGATAGCAAATATTACCCCCTTGCAGGAAATGATCGAAAGATATTAACTCAGTTTATTTCCGTTGGTTAGTTGCTTTAACACTCACCGAATCCGAGCGGTCTCGGAGGCAATTTCAGAGTTAGAAAACTCGCCAGAAATTCAGTTTCAAGCTATCGTACTCATTTCGCCCCTGAAGTCCTGGGGAATTAGGAAGGCATAAATTTAGTCAAAAACGCGACATTAAAAAACATTCCGGAAGGAAGTTATCCTTCCGGCCCCAACGACCGCCTTTTCCGGAAGTATCACGTAATCGATCAATTGTCTCAATACAAATTTTTGTCATGCTAATTCACCAACTTCGCACAATGCAGAAATGAATTCTCTACAACATAGCATTGAGAATACAGTGGAGAAAAATTATTTCCGACAATAATCGTAGAAAAACCGACGGAAACTTTTTGAGCGAATTTTGGAACAAAACTGTCCGGTTTACCTGCTCCTGCCTCGTGCACTGTCTGAGCATTTCCTGCGCTACATTTAGGAAATCATAGTTTCTCGTAGCATAGATGACATGCATAAAGAAAACTGGCTCTGGTTTTCCTTTCTGCCCATGTTTTATGAAATCATCTACTAGAACATCAATAAGTATTTCACGCTAAATGCGCTCTAGGAGGTCGACCTCAGACTTAAGAATTGAGAAGCAGAAACGGTTTATGTCAGTGATGACGCGTTGATCAAAGACCCAGCTGAACCAGTGCAAACTATTACGGAGTTGAGAGTTTGGGTAAAAACTGTTTTATCATGTGTTGTTGCTTCCCTAATCACGGTGTCCAAAAAGAACAGCCTGGACTGGATTCTGTGCCACGAAATACTGTAAGAACCCGCATTTACGATAAAATTTTCAGGCCAAGAAGCGAGTCGGAGCGTGCTCATACGTTACACGTAATCTGTCCACTTATGAAAAAAATGTTGTTAATGAATCGACCCAGTAAAACATGACTCGCCTGCGTGTAGAAAGTAGCAATTTGAGGACTAAAAGAGGACGAACTCTGCGCTCTTTTATTTTGCTTCACTTTGAATAAGGACAATTTATTTTTCGGAGCGTTGCGTAAATTTCGCGCAAGACCTTGCTTTCCCAGTTCAGTCTCGATTTTAAGGCGTGTTAGCCATATTTGATTGGCTGGCCTCTGAGGCTCACTAGGAAATGACACGTATTTAAAGTGCGTAATTTGGTGAGTGTTAAATGTTTTCTAATCAGGCTAACTAGCCGACTACTGACCAATCGAATAATATTACAGACTGCAATGTTCTGACATCAAAATCTGACTTCCTTTCCGGTACTACAGGAACATTTGCAAGACAAAGGTGTACTGTTCAATTTACGTTAAAAATGTTCAATTAATCATTGAAAAAAATTTATCAATGAACATAAAAAATTAGAAAAAAGTAAAACAACAGAAATAAACGAAAGGAAACAATAGTATTCGAATTACATACAGAAATAATGTGAACGTGTACAATAACATTAATGAGATAAAAATTGTAAAAATTAAAGAATAATATAAATGTCATCGTACAGTTCTTCATGAATAGCAATACAGCAGATATCAAAAGTATAATACTTCATGAAATAGGTGTAAGCTATGTTTAGTGATTATACCATCCACTCTGGTGTCGCATCTCCAAGCTTCTCGAGCTCATGGCCGATCTGCAAAAACTGCAGTTCAGTATCGGTGTGAATTAATCCGATGGTCACAGTGTCGAGGCATGGGTTCGGCAGGACGGTATGATATGCATGTGTAAATGGGTTATGGGGAGCTGTTCACGTCCGCACGGGCCTAGTGTACCATGGCGGGAATAAATGAGTTTCTGTTACGACTGCCGGTGACTCGGGATCCGGCAAGGCATACGCTGACGGCTGGGAGTCGGGAGTACTGGGAGCCCACGCGGAAGACCGGTTTCCGTTCTCTTCGTCTTCAGGTACAATGCCGGGAGCGGAGGGCGGACGAAATTGAATGGGGGTAAATTCCGGTGGGTGCCGCCCTTTGGCTGGCTGTACACATGGACGGGCACCAGTGGTAAGGTCAACGCCGGACTGAAGAAAAGGAAAGTGGATCCCGTTGAGCATGGGCGGACGAAACTGTACTTCCGGTGCCGGTATAAAAAACTGGGGCGCCGGTTGAATTGCCGATGGATGATGTATATATCCATACTGAACCGGAAACCCTGACCTCGGCGGACAAATAATGGGTGCCAGAGAAGGTGCGGGTGTTCCGAAAGATGACTTTGGAAGTCGATCGGAGCGGTAGATTGGCAGTAGCTGCCGGGGAGTTTGCACAACAACGGGCGGCGCGTTGGAGGAAGATATCGGCGGTCGAAATAGCTGTGCCGGTGAATTCCCGCCCGCGCACGCCCAGGGCGGTCTAGTTTAATTCATTGGACCGCATAACGGCAGGAACTCAACACGATACCCAAAATAGTACACGCAGCGGCGGCATTCATCATTTATACTGTTTTTACACGAACGACAGGCAAACAATCGTAAAACAATTACAGTTTTTTTTTGTCGTTCAAGCAAATGAAATACAGATAAACTGAGAGTTTCACTTCACTAGGTATTGACTGAAAGGATTAAAAAAAATGTAAACTGTTTCACAAATTAGTAAGAGACCAAGATTGTCACAAACTACTCTCAGCAAAGAAGCGGTTCAACAGTTTAAGGTCAGCCAATATACCTGTCTCGATCAGGACTGTGAGAAACAAGGCATCTCTGACACATCACTGAGCTGAGAGAGGAGATGCGCAGCCTGATGAACAGCGATTTTATTCTTACAAACCGACCATGGAATTTCCGGAAGATCCGAGTGATTGATGCGATGCATATGCCCGTGCATTTGGTTCTGCAACTGAGGATGACCAGAGTAATCAGCTGGACTTTATGTTTATGGGCAACAATGCTGATTTGGCTAGCACTACCGATGCCGACACGGTGCCCAGGGAGCAGACAGGCAGCAACAGGGCTGAAGACACGCTGAGTGTACCAGTACAGGAAACAAGCAACCACAAGGCACCACACGGTATGTGGGCGCGTATTTTTAACAAAGATAACATTACTTCTCGTTAGCTTACGTACATGCATATACATACAGATTTAAATTTCTGAAATTGTATTTCAACTCTTTGTGGTCGTTACATTGTTTATTATTTATCAAGTTAATCGGTCATCGAGTTCGAAATGAGTAAGCACTTGTCTTCTGATTATGTACATATGTATTTGAGTATTTATTTAACAACTATTAGATTTTCCCTGATATACTGATCATGTTATTTTAGTGATTACTAACACATAACATTTCACAGAACGAGTACTTGCTGGACTGTCGCTTCATTGTTTTCATGTACTGTGCAATCGTGTTATAAAGCTAATATTGCATAGTTGTTTGTGCACATCGGTACATTCATTGTGACAGGAATACAATGATTAAGGACTGTGGTATCACTGGAAAATTATGCATTATTATTGTCTAGTTTTGTTCAAGTTTGAATATTGAACTTTACGTAAGTACTTAGCTATGCATAACCAGAGTTATTTTTAGTGTGTACTGAAGTACTAATAGAGATGCAAATGGTTAACCTGCATCATGCTTGCAGATCAGCAACACGCGCATCATCCGACAGATACCCTGAGCTTCTGGCAGGACAACCAGCTGCAACAACTGCCACCAATTGCATCACTTGCCGGTACCAGTCTGTCCTACCGCCTGGAACTGTTTCCAGAAAACCAATTCGGATTTCCCAGTGATGCCAAGGCGGAAGTGGGTTTTCGAGGTGACTTCCTCCTGTCAGAATGGACCATGTCTACACCAGGTCCTTCTACTGCTCCCAGTCAATAGCTTACTAGGACCGGTTCTGCTGGAGCGATGTACCTTGGGCCAGTTGACCCAACACCATACCAGGTGCAGACCTGGAGTCTTGGAAGCACCGCGGCGCCCGCAATAGTGACCTTTTTTGATCCCGTGTTAGCTACGTCTACAGAGACGGCAGTACTGGACGAACTGTTGATGGGGAACACCGCAACGGAGGCCACTACGGACCAAAACAGACGTTTCGCCCGAACACGACTCTCGCGACCCATCGATACCCGCCAGCGGATCTGAGCGGTCAGGTGGTGCCGCACGTGATTGCAAAAGGTCTCCTTGTGTACTTCCAGCCACCCCGAAGCAACTGTGCCACGTACAAACAAGCATGGTAAGGCGTACACATCCGGATTACTTCTACTGGAGCAGATGAATGGAACCTTCGGTAGCGGGGTGTGTCAAAAACGTGGCGACCACGGACGTGGTTGTGGTGGACTGTGGTCGTGGTTCCCGGTGACCTTTGTGGTCGACGGAGGTTGCGGTCGATTGTGGTAAAAAGCTTATCGTTCACTGTTGAGCATCGTCACCGCTGAGATTTGAACGCTTCGCCGCATATAGTACTGATAAAAGTCATAAAACTGTCTGGATTTAATTATCTTTCTTTGTTTTGACCAAAGTAAGATACTTGGCCAATAAGTGCGCAAATGTGTCGCTGCGGATATTTTTTTATTACAGCAGCTCGCGAAAGGAAAAATCAGAAAATACAGAGGACACCCAAAAAAGGCACAAGATCCGCTGTGACAACCACTGCTAACGTGGTAAAAACTGCATGCACTGTACTTCATAAGGTTAATATGCGAAGGAAAACTACCAGAACCGTCAAAACCAAGGAAATTCAGGATACTTGCTTGTGTGTGGTGAGAAATTTTTTGGACACTGGATCAGAAAATCGTGGCTTTTAGCGCTTCACCGTAAAGCGAACAAATCACCACGATATAGGCAAAATAAGTAAAACATTTATAACTTAATGACTTCGCACGATAACCTTATCGCACATAGGAAATCACGATATGATCGTAACAGCGGCTACGGCAGGCAAAAAACGGTTAGGGCCGTCCCCCCACTGTCCCCCCTGCATGGTTTTTGATTTTTAACTTTTTTGAATGAACGTATTTTAAAAATTCGTATGTGCGATAAGGTTGTCTTAACATTAGGGACATGATAGCGTTTCAGTACAATTTTTTGCTTCCGCGAACATCGCAGTAACTGAACTACAAGTTTTTGACTTTAGATTGATATCGTATCTGAAGTTCAATAAGTAAAAAAAAACTGATTCAGGTATGTTTTTGAACATTTCTGCATCTAGTGATGTTGATTTAGCAGTTTAAAATTGTGACGTCTTGATGCAGCACACTCGGCCGCAGATCGGCCCAACCACTGGGAACTTGCCCTTAATGGACATTTTGCAATTACAATTAATTTCCCTCCAAGCAACGGTATATTTCGGTATGGTTTGCCCTTCTTACAGCAACCATTGTGGTCAGGATTACCACTCACCGCGATTTGAAAGGATGTGTACTGTGTCGGGCCAAACTTTTATATAATTAAAAGATCATGTGACCCCGTTGTCGACTATGGCCGCCCTAAAGGTGTTGTTTGTTTAACGTGATTGATTTGGCTGTCTGGTTTTTTTTGACCCTGGGTCCGCATTGTGATCAATATTACAGTTATGTGTATGCCGCAGTCTACAGTTACAGAGTCTATTACAGTCTGTCCATTCGACTCCTCACGAAAGTTTCACACGCAGAGTTCTAAATCAATGACTGCTTTTTACATAATTTTGTTAAACGACCGTTTGCTCACCAACGATAAAGTACTGCCACCATCATTAAAGTCAGACCTTTTAAATGTCAAAAGCAAAGCAGGTTGTAAGTAACCGAAAATCCGTAGGATTGCCCGTTCCAAGGCAATGTCCAAACACATCAGTCCCCGACGATCAAGAAATAACTAGCGAATAGAATCAGTTTCGAGCCCTAAAGCGCAATGGTGTCTAACCTCGTGTCTGCAGCCGCCGATGATACCGAAAACGTTCGTGACTCTGTGCCAGCCTAAAGGGCGATAATTCCAAATGTCTACATGTTCCCGCACGAAAATCTATTCCAACCGAGATTCATCTAGCGATACAACTAAAACGTTATCCAGACAATTTTGAGAGAGCTCAGTTACTATACTCGGGTTTATTCTGGCACTGTTCCCGGACCGCGAAGCTGGTCCGATTCGTTCATATACCTTTGCCGAATGACGTCCAATGATCCGGTCATCCAACGGTTCGGAATAAACGCGGTAAACAGACAGCGACAAAAGAAATTTATTAACCGGCGCAGAAATTGTGTCCGGGTAAAACTGATCACCTGCTGGTGGCACTTGGCAAGTGTCCGGATTACACCGGTTACCAACTGAATATTAGGTTCTCAAATCGGTTTTGAATATGGACCTCAGGAACCCCTAAGGCGGTAGCCGAAGGTGTTTCTTCTAACAAATTCTGTTGCTGCAGTTCGGCGCAAAGCAGTAAAGCTGAGAAGCTTTGCGCATCTTCCCGTGCCCACCTACTAGTCTAGCTTAGACTTCTGAAATTAGAATGGACGCTAAAAGACATCAGTTGCATTGAAAAGGGTTCAAGTTCACCTCTTCAGGAGGTTTGTTTAACCTCTGTTCGGCGTCCGGTGTGAACAGAATCGTGCCACCGCCATGGCACGTACGGCAGATACTTAGATTTCTTATACTCAAACATGTTAAAAAATATTTTCTGACGCGACACTTATCGTATAGGGTTAAAAATAATTGTCACAGTAATTGCGAATATTCCAAGTTAAAAATCCCGCGTTTTTGGAGTGAGCTATTTCACCTCAGGCTACGTTATTAATTTTATTTCGGTCAGTTTTGCACCTTTGCAAACCATTCGTTCTGAACGGTGTTACGGTTTTATCTTTGCGCGCTTTTTTTGGTTTAGTTCTAGCATCGGCCAAGCATGTCTCTTCTTTCTAACTTTGCCAAGGTCGGAATGCATTTTGTAGGATTAGCAAAACTGTCTTTTTCTCAGTAACCGAATTGGCAGTTTGAAGGCGACCTTGAAAATTTCACGCATAAGCCAGTACTCTCGATGCCTGCAGAAATATTTTTATAAAAATGTCATGTGACCTCCTTTTTGACTGGGATGTCTAATAGCGTTTTCAGTTGTAGCTGATTTGTTACCGGTTACGGGAGGATTATCGCAGTCACACGGTTGTATCGAGATGGTACTTCAGCGAGAGCTGTGACAAACAGTATGCCACGGAAGGGCTGAGCAAGCAGTGAAATTGAAATGGTCGGCAGCACAATGAGCAAACTGACTGGCAGTATGCGGCAAAATAGCCAACCAGCTAATAAACCAGCGAACTGTGGCAAAATAGCCAACGAGCTATCCAACCGTAGTGTGCGGCAAAATAGCCAACCAGCTAAAAAACCCAGCGCACTGCGGCAAAATAGCCAACCAGCTATTGTGCCGCAAAGACTGCGGCAAAATAGCCACTCCGAACAATAATACAGCATTTCCATTACAGCCTCGAGTTCCAATATCCATATAACGTTATCTGCATTCTGAATGAATTGAACACTAATTATAATGCAATATCTACAGTTCCAGACTTCCAGTCTTGTAAAGGACAGTATCTCGTCTTACAGCTCGCTTTGTACAGTTATGCTTACATTCTAAAACGAACACTTCGTATCGTACAAATAATCATTACGATACAGTACAAATCCGTACGATTGTTTCTGATACTTCGAGGACCAGTTTTTCGTACGATTAATATTGTTTAATCGTACAAGAAAATTTAAGGAACTTATGTACAGCATGTAAGTCAGTGTCTGCCAAACAGATAAATATCACGTAGGTAGTAATGATTACTTTTGCTTAAATTCAAACACATTTCAGATATTGGGGAACATTTAATTAGTTGCTTTCCTTTCGCGTATTCTTAGTTCAGATGAAACAGAGATATCGTTTAATTAAACACGTAAGTTGCTACGCCGTGAACAAGCGACGAGAATGAGGTTAGTGAAACGAAATCATTATAAACAATGGTAAGTCCTACTGCCACATGGAAAGAAGATCGCTGACGTTCAGCCATGGCCTAAACAATCCTCCAGAGAGATCCGGGGATCCGAGCGGATCTTGCGGCTGTTTGACCGGATGCAAACCCGACAC
>JAQGAU010003962.1:0-12324 GCA_034698045.1 Paramacrobiotus richtersi
GCTAGTAAACAGCTTGCAGATGCTCGGCTGTTGTGATTTCGCTATTACTTATGACAATACACAGAATTTCCCCTTAAAAGATACGACAATTGTATGTTTGCCGTTTACCTCATTTTACTTACTGCATTGCTTTTACAAGCGTTATATCGACTTTCGGTGCACAAAAAACATGTTCGCATACGCATTACTAATAACTTCACAAAAAGCGCAACCACAGTTGCAGATAATATTATCCTACATGTTAAAACGTTTTTGTGAAAATTTTTCACTTTTTGGTACACATAACAGGAACACACTTTTTTGGTACACACTTCGACTGTGCTGACTAAACCGCCTGCATAATGAATGCAAACAAAGCAGGATCCTTTCTGATGTACTTAATTTGAAATTGTCTATTGCAGGAGCCCGAAGCCATATTGGAAACCGTGAAAGAGGCCTTTACCGAAGCCAACCCATTATCGGTCGAAGGCGCCTACTTTAATTTGACTCTGACCGGTCACGAGAGCGTCCTGCGAACCTTGAATGGGTACTGCTCAAATAAGATCGATCATCTCGTCGATCGCTTTGATTAAAAAATTCCTAACAGTTTTAAACTTCCAGACATCAAGGGTTCCGATACAACTTCTCCTTTACCTACGCAAACCTAACGAAAGGCAAATACTGGAACATGTGGAAGTTCCCTACCGACGCCATCGCCGAAAGCTTCAACAGAGCAAATAAATCACTGTAAGATTCACGGAGTACACAACGGCGTCGCACAGTGCAAAACCTGCAACGGGAGCAAATACAGACTTAATAAGTCTGACTTACACAGTTTAACGTTCCAGCATCCCTTTCCATCCCAACTTCGGATTTCGTTTGTACTCCAGTATACCGATTAGCTACCAGTTCGAACCAGCTGTCGCGCAGGCCTTTAAAGAGAAATTTTGGAATAACTATGGATCATATGATGAACTCCAGGTGGCTGGTAAGATGTTAGTAATACTTGTAGTAGTTTTAGTAGTAATGTAGGCAGAGACTCACAATCAACGGAGATCAAACTCTGCATCGTGGACAGTGTTTCTCTTTCGTCGATTATCGTTAAACGGCTCTGATTGTTTTCGTACAACACTTTAAATTTATAGGGAAACATCGCTGGTTGCCCCAAATTTGTTAACAGATCTCGTTACAGATATACTACCGATTAAATGGCACAACAACAGAAACGGCGGTAACGCGATTGATTTCTTTGTTGTGATAAAGAGCGCGGGGGCTGTATCACAGAATCTCGGGATGAGAACGCATTTTATCATAAGTCCCCAGTCTTCCGCCGGCCGACGTATCCACGACCAGTTTGCCGAGGTCAACGAGTGGAAGATTCCGATTAGCACTACATCCGAAGGGTACTATGACTATGCAGAGCGCAAGTGGAAATCTCGAGACATTCCCATATACGCTCCCGAGTCCTTTCAGCTGAGTTGGGAACCGTTAGAGACACCAGCTGACGGGAGAAACCGTTCGCTGGAAGACTGCACCAAGCAGGCAACAACCAACATCACCGCATGTGTCATGCCCGAGACATTTGCCTTGTTTCTGACACCTACCAGTGTTTCTATCATGCAGAACGGTACATTCCAAAGA
Organism: Paramacrobiotus richtersi; assembly: GCA_034698045.1. NCBI lineage: Eukaryota > Metazoa > Tardigrada > Eutardigrada > Parachela > Macrobiotidae > Paramacrobiotus > Paramacrobiotus richtersi. The sequence goes on from JAQGAU010003962.1 coordinate 1,621, forward strand.
ATGTACGGCAACCTTGAAACTGCAAACTGCCTGCAGGTAAAACATCACTTTTTATCAGATTTTGTCCAACGGTCCTAGGTACAAATTAGAATAACTCTTAACTGTTATAGATTTGTTGTGTTGTTTTATGGTAAAGACTGGAAAATTCTGCAGCTAAACCTGAATTGTTACTGAATTTCGTAGGCTGTTGGGGCAGCTTTTACACAAGCCAACCCTCAAGTGGTTGACGGGGCGCAGTTGACGGTTGCTCTAGTTGGACGTCAAGATGGCTTTCAAACGATTAACGGGTACGTGTGAGTAAGCGACCTAGCTCATGATTCAGTGGATATTCGTTGTGTGGTAACATCCGTATCTACCACATTGGTTGTGTATTGCTGACGCCGAATATATGTTCCTCATGAGGCTAATGTATTTTGATGCCATAGGCAACAAGTGAGCAAATTCGACTTCAAACTGACGTGCTCTGGAATACAAGTCACCGACTCCTGCAATCTTTGGAAATTTCCAACATATGAAATGATCAGCGAGCTAAGCCAAAGGGGTGCAATCCTTCCTTCGGATCCGTTTTTCTAATTCCGGAGAGTTGACCTTTGTTGTAGCCTTACAGAAGTTACAGTATATCTCTGAAAATCTGTTTTCCTTGACTGCATTTACTGAAGCGGAAAACACTGCAGTGTTGTGTTGATTATGTGATTGACATGCGTACATACTGCATTGAATTGTGAGAAAACGTTCACGTCACGGCTTGTCACGGAACACGGCAAAAAGCCCCAGAAGTGCTTACAAAGTTAACAAAACGGCAAAATCAGAGCCACGTTTGGTTGACGCATACCGGAACTTGAACCTTATTTTAGCAAACAAATGCTAGGTCATCCAGCTGCAGCGCGGTAACTTATTGTTAGGCAAAAATGTATTGCGAAATTTAGTATTTCGAGATAAATCAACTAGCGTTTGGCAGGCTCTTCCTTTTGAGAAAACAACCAGTAAAATGTAACATCAACAACAGTGTGCAGACACAAATAGTCCCGAATGTTAGATACCCGCAGTGTTTCATCTTCCCATGCATTTATTTTTGAATCCATAAGGCAAATCTTTGATATCCTGCATCGTTTCCGGTAGTTTGCGGTCCTTGGTCTCCGGTAGAATCAACGCCGCAACAGCTGCCAGGAAGGTAAAACAGGCAATCACTGCAAACACGTGCTCGATTAAACTCTTTTCGCTCAACGGAAAACGCGCACAAACTTACCAGCAATGGGAATGGCCATTTCACCGCTGGCAAACCCGAATGCTTCGCCCTGAAAAAGTAATCATAACATGGTATTAACCTCAAGTACAACGGGCTGTCATCGATTCCTGGAATCAGCTGGTCTTGCCGACTGAATCCGAAGTTGTTCAGTATTAGTGCGTCTACTATTGTACTGTTATTAAAATAATCATACATTCGCGATTTTCCAGTACTAAACCCTTTTTATAACGATTGGTTTAATGTATTCCTGCAAACGGAGCATAACTCCCTCAAGGCAGTAAACGGTAATCCGCTTACCAATAGAAGGATTTGTGGTGCCACCATCCCGCCGACCATGAATGCCAGTGAGAGCACACCAAAGCCCTGGTTGCGGATGACGGTTGGGAAGATTTCGGTCCCCCAGACGTAAATAATGGAAAACGACCTAAGCAATCATTTTTCACATGCATATTGGTAATTGAGTATTACACACTTATCAGACACCAGACAGACTATTTCGTTCAGTGGATAAGTATGTTTACTGTTACAAGTCAACGCAAAGACTGATGAAAAGTTTTCTCGATGCCTACCCGACAATAGCCATGCGGCCGATCATTGCCAAATATGTTCGAGCGGTGTTAGTAGCGGACAGGCTTCCAGCCGACACTAAGAAGACGGTGGCGATGGTGAAGTAGCTAGCCATTGGGAAACGGCGGCCAAACCTATGTAACGATGAGCTTTTTGCTAATCCGACAGACTTTTGTTACATCCTAATGAATGTACCTCGATACCAAAGGAATCGTTAAAGCTGTCGGGATGGCTTCCAAGGAACCGGCTATAGCCAGATTGGCTTGGGGACCCAACTGGTCGGAAATGTCAGCGATCCTGAACAGCATGATTACGGTAAGCTTTGAGATAAAGTATATTGAAGACACCGTGCATTTAATACGTACATGTAGGAAAGGCCGATATAACCCGTGTTGGCCACAAACCTATAATTTAAACTTTGGTTACCATACTGGTACGCCGAACGCTGTGCATCGCGGAGCTTTTTGTACAGAGCTGCACTCGCACCAGGAAGGGATTCAATGGGATTTGTCACATTTTTGCAATCAACCGCTCATATTTTATATTTTGTCGTTCACTTACCAGATCAAGCACGACAGGAGCGTCAAAATGGCCACTTTCTTGGTCTTGAAACAGTCCAAAATCGAATGCGCCTTCTGTCCCGCACTCGACGTCCTAATCAGCATCTCCTCATCGGCCAACCGTTGCAGCAGCGACATATCATCGTGATGAAGATTAATCCCGTTGAATTTGGCTACGAACTGGGCGTTCTTCTCGGCCTGCTCCTTTCGGCCGTTCATCAATAGCCACTGCATGGACTCGGGCGCCATCCAGTAAAAGGTCACAGCGGACACGTTGGCACAGGCGATGACGATCTGTAGATGGCGCCAGTTGGGGAAGAGGAACGAGGACAGAGCGAGAAGGAGGACACCAGCGACGTAAAAAAACTGGGTCGCCGCTCCGATGCGACTGCGCTGTGCTGGGTGGGTCCATTCCAGCATGAGGACTAGGAAGCATGCTTGCAAGCCCTGAAATTAAAGAAAAGATACAATGTGAATCCAGAACAGAATCCCGAACAACGTAATTCGAAAGTTAGTTGAAAATGAAAGGATAACACGTTTCAGTATACAAAACGTCTGTAGAAGAAAATTCAGAAAAATGAAAAGACAAGGATGAAACAAAAATCATGAACTGGGAAAAGTAGATGATGATATGTAAATTACCATAGCGAAATGGATAGAAAAGCGAATTAATAGTTCACGCAAATCTTCACATGTACGTATGTACATAATTAATATAATTATAGTTTGATTACCTGTCTCGCAAATCCAATGAAGAATCGAAGCACCATAAATGCCACAATATCCAGCACGAAGATGAGTCCGACGGTGAAGACCGTATAGAGAACATTGGACAGTACCAGTGCCCGTCGGCGTCCAAATCGATCAGCTAGAATGCCGAATGTTGGACCGCCAATGGCACAACCTACGGTCAGTGTATACACCGGTTCGTTATATGCGTATACCTATCTTTTTTCCTTTTTTCTTTAATACATATTGTAACTTCACAACCTACCGACAAAGTAGATGGTGGAGGCGAGCGGCACGAGGAACGTCTTTTCACAGATGAGATTCATCTGAAAACATATATGACACATAATTAGCCGATACTTCAGCATGTATATGTGTATAACTGATCAGCTTGCTAGCCGAGATCAATGCATTTGATGTAAATATTGTACACAATACCGTCAGATATAGTGTTAATTAGATAACAAAGAAAACGGCCGTGAAGAACCAGAACACTGGTAAATTGTGATTTAGCATAATTGTAATTTAATTGTGCCCGAAGGCTTCTTTCTTGCGTAGCTTATGGTTTATACAAAAAATTTAATTTCCTATATTATTATATAATTTATGATTTTCTTACAAGGATTTTTATGATTCTTTGAACACTATATTATTCCATAAAATAGAAGTTAGGTGATACAGAAGCTTACTAAAGATATTAATATTTTAACTGAAACTGATGAGAGAAAAAATCAGGAGTTCGGAAAACCAAAATCTTTAACAATAGTCACCACAATTATCTTACATCGGAAACGACAGATCTGGCCGAAACATCCCCATAGAAATATGCAAACGTCACATTCTCCCCGGGACAATACTGCTGACACCGGGTCGTGTCATGCCACCATTTCGTCGAGTTATCGATTGCGGCCCACAACCGATCCGGATGTCTCAATCCCTGTGACGTCATACAGTCCACGGTATGCGGCTGCATGTCATAGAAGATGGGCGCCAGATCGTTCATGGCACAGGCGATAAACAGCATACTCAACAGCACGAATTGTAGCATCTGGAAACGCCCGGGATTACCCAGCACTTCCATGAACACATCCACGTTACTGTCGGGCTCCGGTTCGGGGAGCTCCGGGGACTGGGAGGAGCGGCCGTTGTACTCGTACACGGCACTTTTCCGACTCATTTTTTCGAATGAAAAAGTAGTTTCTCAACGTTTTTTTTTCAACCGGAAGTGACTTTTAAATATTCCCAAAATTAAGCCCGATTTTGCTTCAAACTTTCCGGATTATTTCCTGTTGAAGGAAGCGTTTTTTCAGATAAAGAAAGGAGTTTCCCAATTCTTTACCCAGCCGGAAATGTTTTGTAAATATTTCAGAATTAATCCTGATTTTCTTCAAATTTTCCGGATTATTTCCGGTCGAAGGAGACGTTTTTTCCACTTCAAGCAAGTTCCGGAGTGATCTGTTTTCCAAATGATACAGCATTGATCAACACGGAACTTTTTCTCCAAATTTGGCGATTTTTCTTGGATTAATTTCCGGCAAGTTGGGATGATAAATTTTTTTAATTAAAAAACGGGAAACAACGGTAATACTTCAAATTCCTAATGAACAAGCGGAAAACAACCGCTTTATTCCAAATTCTTAATGAACAAACTCCAAAGAATGTTGCGCTCGATCAAAGATGACACTCTAGCTAATCGACAAGCAATGTGCCGGCAAAAGAATTATTCAAGTTGTTTCCCGATTAGAGCGCACTTCACCCGATTAATCCACACAAAGCGTCCGCCTGATAAGAGCCCCCAGTTTATCGGCACGGCTAGAAAAATTGCGACGGTGTCTAGAGACTCGAGTGATGCATTTTACAGTGGTCTGCGGCTGGGATCGCGAAATTATTTATGAAAAGCCGGCGTTTGTGCGGATTTCTCGCGGGCAATATGTTACGTGCACTTATTGTTCTTGTTGTGATTTACAATTGACAGGAGATGACTGGGCTTCGGTAATTGCCCGCGAGGGGTTTGTTCTTTCTCATTTTTAATGAGCAAAATGGTTTTCTTTAGGAAGTACGTACAGTACGAGTATAATGAACGGAAAATGGCACAGTATATTGTTCACTAATATGAATCATATATGATGTGACGTAACTTAACTTAATTAGATTTTTTTTTAAATCTTGCGTTATTTTTAGATTAATGTTATTAAGAAAATGCTCTTCCGGAATAAACTAATTTGCTCAGTATTTTAATTTTTTTGATGGATTTTGCCGGTCAGAAAATTCTTCCTGAATTATCGTTTACTGTATTATTTAGTTAGTGTTACCATTTTGTAATTATTCCAGCTAGCAGTCATAATAGCAGATGAATACATATATTTTGGAATAAAAACGATTTTATTTCACTTAAATGTAATTTCTCGTAACTTATAGTAATTTTTGTTGCAATTAAATTGTGTGTGCTTTATTTTTGTACTGGTCGTTGCTAATTTCTGCGAATTAAACTATCGCATTCTTCTCAACGTTTAGAATTTTTGAATTATTTGCAATTTATGTTATTAATGTCTCCTGCATTTAGATTTTTTTGTTTTGAAATTTTATTTATTAATTTAATTGAATTGTATTTATTTACTATCAGTTTCCTTTATGAATTTTCGGGGGGCTATATTTTAATTAATTCAGGTTGTCATGGAAATTGCATTTTAGTTATTTCTTTCACATCTGCCGCATCGAACACATCAATCATCCCCAGAACCATGTCGACATCCAAGCAATTATCATGACTCACACCGACAGACAGGAAACGCGTTCCATGCAAAAACTGCTAATAACACTAATAACGATTATACCGGTAAAACAGCAAGGAATCTTTGTATTGCCCGCGGAAATCCATCCACTTTACAACTTGTTGATGGCGTCCATCAGGATGCGCACTTCCGCTATACGAAACGAAACGCATCACAACATTTACTTTTGATCGCCAACCGTCTGCATTATGTCTCAGCGGAGGATTAAACGATTTAATTTTGATTAATTTTCCAGTGATTAATCTTACTCGCGTAATTGTTATAACATGGCAGTATGAGTATGATTTTTTGTTATGAATTAAATTTCATCGGCACGGCTAACCATTCCAACGGCAATTGATTCGAGTTCGATTAGACCACTTCGTTATAAACAGCTCTTTAATTAATTCACATCCCAGTTTATGAAAAGATTTATGAAAACATATAAGACAAACGGTAAATTTATTCATCATAATAAATAAACAATATATATTCATTTAAACATTTTATATAAAACAAACAATTACATAATGGTTTAACTAATTTACGTAAATATTTTCATCCGTATTTAATGAAGCCTTCTGGTAGCAATAAATGAACATTAAATAAAATATGATGGAAAATTGACAAAGAGCATACAAACATGCGTTCATAAAAATTTACGATATAGAATAATAGTTTTGTTGATAATAAACATTATCGATTTTTAATAAATACGTACAATTTTAATAAATATAGAAGAGAATACAGAATAAATATTTCAACAATAAGATAAAAAATAAAGGTATAATGATTTTAATAAATTGTTAATTTCAATAAATATTTACACAGTATAGACGCTGGCAACAATTAGACGTGGAAAAACGAGTCCACAAATGCACTTACTCTGAATATCACGCGCCAATGCATCCAAATGGCGCCGCTCATGCAGCAGCTCCACACGGTCCGTGTAAGCGTTGTAGCGCAGGGCGAACGGACGCGGGATTTGCGTCATCCAGGCACTGCAAAGCACGTCGGTTTAAGCTTTTCATCCCACTCATTATCTAGGCTACTCTTCGATTTCCTAATCTTTTGAACTACTGGCACATTTCCCCACAGATTTCGCAGCAACTTTCCGGACTTATTTGTTTATTAATTATATTGATTTTCATTAGTGCACAATAACGATTCACAAAAAACATGACTTTGCACAATTTTTATTAAATATAAATTATCGAGAATTGTGAATACCGGCTGGCAGCAGAAAAAAACGACACCTAACAAAATTGTCAATTTTCGCAACATTGATGAAATAATTTACTCAGCCTATCTCGATTGATTCTATAAAATATTCCTTCATGAACTAGTATTTTTTAACCTTTATTTTGAAAAGATTCGGGGATTCTTGTGATAGTCCACTCCATATTTGCAATTTATCAGTCTTTCAACTTTTTCGCTAGCAATTCTTTGAATTTAATCGTTTTAAATACAAAAAGGTCAATAATTTCATACCATGTTATCTGACACAAAATAATCAAATTTTGGCCAATTATACGTATTCTGGCATTCTCTAAATGCGGTGATAAGATTCAGCTTACGCTAACTGGTCGCGCATCGCATGGAAGCTCTCCGAGACGAAATAAACGTCTTGGAACCGTGTTATCGGGTAAGGAGTGGCGGCTACCTTTTCCGTGTCCAACGGCATTGTGATGGCCTTCTCGCTCAGACAATGCTGCACGATAAACACACCAATTAATATTTTAACATATCTGGCAATCATTACTTAATATCTGTCTGTTGAAAAACAGCGCCCGTGTTTATAGTTTACACATGTTAATATTATTTAACAAATGGATATTCACTAGTAATATACAGTCTTTATTCAATAAATTTAGAAAATATTACTTTAATGGTTGTTTTTGTAATAAAACATTCATTTGTGGCTGGTCAATAATAATAAATCGTAATTTATGGGTAGGTGTTATTTGACTGTTATTAAGGTAAATAACTCATTATATAAATTACTATGTTATTATTATATATTATATAATATTTATCAATATATAAACATTATTATCTATAGATTATTATTTATTATTTAAATTATTACGATTAAAATTTAAAAAATTTATTATGTTCGGCTGATAAACTGTCGACGATACCTCCAGTTCACCAAAGGACGATAATAATGCACCACCGTATGCACGGTTTCCACTCTTCTCCCGACACACACCGAATTCCACGGTGTACCAGTATAACTATAAAAAGGTCACGCTGATCATGACATGTTTATTGTCATTAACTGATCTATATTTGCATTTTCTAGAAATCATAACCAACTAAATGAATGATATAAAATTCCGCCTACAATGTCATAAATCGAGCTATAATCTTCATGAACTATGCACTTTAATAAATTAATTTGTTCGATTAAACCCCAGGTTTAAAATAATCATAAGTAAAGGAAATCAAAATCTATTACAAAAAAGTGAAAAACACTAATCAAAGAAATAAATCTTTATAGTAATTCAGGCACTGTAAAGTGTAATTACGCAGTGCCGTATTGGACAAATTTATCGTCCGGGACACCTGTTGTTGCAGTCGCTTCCGGCGAACCGATTTAGGTGGAAAAATACGGTAAAATAGTAAATTATTTGTAACGAGGTTAGTTATTTGTCAACGTATTTAATTTATTCCATTTCCAATGCTACAGCTGTTCTTACAGCGCCCAACTTCTCGATCCACTCATCCGGCGCGCCCAGGGACGCCAGTCCCAATTCCTGGGAGAACTGGGCAAAAACCGGATCGCAAAACAACGGCACATGTCCGAGGAGTTCATGGCACACATCCGGCTCGGGGCTGTAGCTGGGGGAGTCGGCGTGACGAATGTACTGAGTGCCGTGGAAAACGCGGAACGCCAGACCGGCCAGATAGTCCCGCCAGTCCACCAGACCGGAAATGGGACGTAGACGGAAACCGGTGCGCGCTACAAGTGGTCAAACGTCAGCGTCAGCTTTCTTTCATTGCTTCAACATTTATTCATGTCTTTCGTTCAAATTAAAAGTATTATGTTTCTAATTAGCTTTATGTTCGCGTTTATGGCGGTATCGCTTCGTCTATAGCAAGTTTACTGATTGAATTTTTTATTCATTGTACTGACTGATCTCACGTGAGATCAGTCAGTATAATGTATAAAAAATTCAGTCGTGCACGCGATGGTAAACTCGATTTGCTTCTTTCTGCCTTCTTCATTTATTTTTGTACCAAATAAGCACTATTAAGTAATCCGTGGTTAATTATGGTCAATTAATTATAATTTAAACAAAAATATAAAAAATTAAAATATTCTATTTATTATTTTTATTTATGTGCATATTTTTATTATTTATTGCTTATTATATTATTTAATTTTGATATTTTTTCATTCGCGAAACAGCTGCTCACACATCATAAATTTGGAGACGAGTTCAAACTGCGGAATGGCTTTATCACTGTATCCACATTCCTTTTCCAGCAACTTGAACATCTCATTGTACGTGGAGCAAGCATGTGTCGGATAGATATTGGTCAGTTCCCGGTACACTTTCCCCCTACGAACAGTGCCGGTTAACATGGGTTTCTTGCGGAAAATGTAAAAAAAATATTTACCATGTTTCCTGTTCTTCTTGTGTGTATTCCACCCGTGGAATTGGCTTATCCCTAAATAAATAAGTACCGTAACAAGTCACAGTTACACAGTATAACGAAAATATTTGTAATTAACTGTCATTTAATTCATTATTTACATTCAAATGTCTTGAAAAAGCGATCGTTTCCTAATTTAATACAAGTACTGCTTTATCCGGGACTATTATTATTGTCATCACGATTATTGTTATAAAAGTTGTAACGCTTTAACCAAACAAAACTATAAAAATATTAAAAAATTTGCAGATAACTCACATGTTGTACGATACGGATAAATCCGCAAAACTTTTGCGCCGCTCACGATACTTTTGATCGCTGAAGCTCTGCAAAATTAGCAATAATACGATATAATCAGACATTCCACAGCAAAGTTATGTACTTGAGCACAGATAATTAATAGCATATTTTCTGGAACAAACAAAAGGTTCACAAGGGCAAACAATGACGATATGCTTGTCTTTAAAAATACATTGCTTGTTAATGCATATTTTTGTTCGGAAATGCACACTTTACATGCATATTCACTGAACAATTTAGTAGTTTAATTAGCATACGAAAACCCCATAAATGGAATACTTCTGAATTCCGAAACATAAAATCTCCGAAAAAATCGAAATTATACCACCGTACCGGATGATCGGCCTGGAGTTCCGCTCCGCATTGTAGTGTTTTTCACAGATGGTTAATCAGCTCCGTCAGGGTCTGTGGGAACCATGGGACACCGGGGAATCCCGGTAGATACCGTTTACCTTCATCGACATCCTCACTGACGTTGGTGTTATCGTAGCCTTTCTCCACAAAGGTCTCGGCATGCTGTTCCACGGGACCAACGGTCACCTCGTTCAGCTCTTCGATAGCTTGCTGCAGCTCTTCCTCGTGGGGACGAGAAATCTCCGCCAAGAAATCAAAAGATCCTGGACGATTTTTCGAACGACGGGACTCGATGTGGTTGATTCTCAGCGCATATTTCTGAATGAAAATCTTGTTTTAAATCAGAAAAATACAGATCGTGTTGATCGAAATTACAACGAAAAGGAACGAAGAAGCCAATTCGCAACGTTAAAACAGACTCAATCAATAATAATAATGTGCATAATAATATATTAAAGTAACTGAAATCATGATAATTTAACTGGAGTTATACGTTATTTTAAAAAAATTGTTT
>JAQGAU010003963.1:0-12324 GCA_034698045.1 Paramacrobiotus richtersi
TCCGAAAGTGAAGATTCACGGAAAATCCGTTGATCAAGCGAAGTGCCATGGTTTTCAGTTGCAAGATCGTCTTTTTTTGATTTTGTCTTCCTTCTCCGTTTTCGTTCGTGATTTGCTTTCGCTAAAGCTAAAGATTCTTCCAATAATGTCAACTTTGTTGTTGCTTCCGCTGTCGAGTGTGTTGTTGGAAAAGCATGTTTATCGTCTGCAAAACAACAAGTTTGAAGTGCATTTAATGTATTATGAAGCACAACACAAGGGCACTTGAAAAACGCTCAAAACCGAAGATGAACGAAAATCATTTTAATGTAGTTATCACTGTATTACATCAAGCTTGTCACTTGGGAAATAGTTAATGATAGGTCTTCTGACTCTTGTCATACAGATGAATGGGCAAAGCGCGTGTACGGGGCTTGTTTCACAGCTTGTTGCTCTCATTCATGGCGTGATTACCAGTGAGTGGTTCGCTTGTTCTTGACCATATGTTTACATGAATAATCTATGAGCTATTAACGCATATCAATAACACTGCCGATGAAACGCAATCAAAGACATAACGACACACAATATGGAGAAAGATGTCACTCATAATGAGTGAGTTTTGTCCAGCAGATATGAACATAATAGAAAATGGCACAATCTTGCGGAGAATAAAGAAAACATGGCACAGAAATAAATCATGCATGGAAATCTCCGTAACTGAGATCGATGGAGATAAACCATAATCGAAATTCACAAAAATCGAAAACTTTTTCATCTATCGTCCAAAAAGTGAAAACGTTTAAAAATTTGCTCACCGAGACGAAAATCCCGGGAAAAGAACTGACTTGTCAACGTTTATACTGAAAGTAACAGTACTGGACGAATTCAAAAAAGTCTGCGTCAGGAACAACCAAATAGCCGAACGATCGAAGATTGCATACCAGAAAAAAACAACTTAAGGCGATTGTCTATTAGTTACAGTATGTTTCGAGGGGTGGTTGCGCGCAATCCCAGAAAACCGTTTTAACTCAAACCAGTGTACCAAAAGTCTCGTTTTGAATCGATCCTTTCGAAGCTTGCATCCAAAATCCATCTACAGATCTACATGAAGATTGTTTTGAACCAAAACCAGCCTGCCAGCACCGCTTTTAAATTTTAAAATGATTTTCAAAATTTTAAAATTGCAAAAAAATGCTGTACTGTTACTAAACTACAATCGCCTTAAAAGTGAACGTTTTCCTACCTTGAACATTATGTGATTCAAGTGGATGTTGCTGGGATCTCAGCTTCATTGAAGTGGGCAACGGACTTGGAGAATTTTCAATCACTGCTGGATTACTTGGTCCAAGCACACAGATTACATTCTGGCGCTCCAGTGAGCTGGATTCCTGAATGTTCAGAACCAGTATCACATGTTACTTAGGTTTTTACAGTAACAGGTTTTACACAAAGCAGTCGAAACAAACATTGCAGCTTTTGCACAGATCAAGAATCTGCTAAACACAGTAAAAATCCGGAAAAAAGCATGATAAAGCGTTATCATTCTGGATGTTTTCCTACCGTTCGATGCAACAGATCCCCCCAAAACACAGCACCAAAGAACAACGCCAGCCGCATCTTATCCAATGATCGGTTAACACCAGCAGATAATTACAGTGCTAATCGGCACATCACTTTCTCCCACACACACACACACACACACGGCCACTTGTTGAAATGATGAAACGGTTTAAAACGCACCGGGCCATCCATTTTGTTTTTAAGTGACAACGGCTGATGAATTCCTACAAACAAGCACAACGCACACGACACTGACCAGATGGCACGGCGCCGCAATTATACCGTCGTTTGCCGAAGAAGGTGGCAAGTATATGGCAATGGCAATGAGTGGCACCGCAGCAGTTTACACATTCATTCACTCGGTAAAAGTCAACAAAAGCGGTGTCCGGTTGGCCAGGTTAGTGGAGAATGTGATGTTTACGCCGATGTTACGAAAGAATGCGGTATTTGGTCAGCGCGAACGCATTGCCGGTCGTCCGTTGTCCGTGAGTGGTCAGTTTGGCGCCGCGTGCTTTGTGTCATCCGTGACTTTTTAACAGGTTTTGTGTGTTTTTGGCGCTCGAATCATTTCTGAATGATTCACGTACTGTACCCGAACTGTCAGGTAACAGAATATCCGCTGTACAGTACGTTACTTCTTGATTACGTACATACGTATATCTTTAATTTTCATGATCTACGAAGCATATTCAATTATGTATAAGCATAATGTGCACCAACACCTGTTGTTCCGAATGGGTTTTTAAAACTTAGCACATTCTAAGACATACCAAGTGAATTAACATTTAAACCAGTTGTACTGCCCGTAATCTTTTACGAATATTCCGAAATGAAAGATATAAAAGATGCAAACAATGAAAGATGTAAATAAGATTTAAACATAACGTAATTCCGTGTTGTGTGACAGCGAATCCAGAGGTCTTCTTATACCTTAGGTAACAATCATGGAAACATTTTTAAAGAATTCTTTGGTGATCATTGCGACTGGGAAAGTCTGCCGCATTTTGTGTTTAGTTTAATTAACTGTCTGCTGCCTTATCGTACGTACGCTACGGTACTTTATACAATCAGAATCGCAGAACTAAGGTTATTTCTTTCAAGTCGAGACAGTTACACCGAGATCTTCACAATTGTCAAGACAGATAACAAACGACAATAAATTAATCTTTTTCTTCGTCGATGACCGGCATCTTTACATTATACAACAATTCGAAACAGCGAGCAAAGTATCAAACACCTAAATTATCCACTGTAACCTGGATTTGGCATCGAACCTCCCGTCGTAACTGGCCCAGATCCTCCCGCCGTAACTGGCACAGATCCTCCCGTCGTCACCACCGGTCCAGCCGTGGTGGACCCGGGCGCAGCCGTGCTCCCGGTATCACCCTGTGCCGTGGCGTTATTCGGTTGCGCTAATTCTCCCTGCAGACCAGTGACATACGAGCGGACACAGCCGTCCTCCTGGAAGTCACACATCTGGGTCGAGGCGGCCACTTCCCAGACATCGGTGGCACTGCAGCCGTATTTGCTCAAGAAGCTGTTGATACTGGCGTCAAAACCGGCCTTGTCCGCTGCGGATAACTGACTGGGATTGGTACGGGTACCAGCCAGGAGGAAGGGCTGTCGGCAGTTGGCACTGGCGGTATCGGGAACGAAGCAACCGTAGTACAGGGCAAAGTTGGCGTCCATGCGGATGACGACGTATTTCAGGGGAACTGCAAAGAAACAATCGCTGCACTTAAATTACAAGCCACTTCTATATCACCGTACATGTATGAGCCTATTTTTAATCGGTTAGGTATTCCACCACGAAATTGATAGGACGAAGATGAAGAACGAGTATTCGCTAAAGAATCCAACATACTTCGCTCGCCATTGGCCGGAAGTGGTCCAAACATGGCCGGTCCATCGTTGGGTCCAAATGTACCGTCCGACTGTCCGTTAACACCATTTTCTCCACCCCAGTAACCATGCTGACAACCATAGCTGTTGCCGCTGCTGGCAAAGGTCAACTGCATCCACTGCAGCTGCGCACTGGTGTTGGAAAAGGGCATGAATCCTTCACCGACGGTTTTCCAGTTGTATTTCAGACCGGGACCACCCAAGCTGGCTCGGTAGGCGTACCACAATCCTTCCGCCTACAAAGCGTCAAAAAATAAATCAAAATCATCATCTTGGGACTTTTTCAGTCAATCCTCAGTTAAACCGAACTGCTTCACCGAGTTATTACAACATGTCATGCAAAGCGACGAGACCGCATAATTATAACAGCGTATGAAAGTTGGATTTGAGGCACGCTCGTTATTCTCAGACGTACATAGTTCATTTAATAATGTAGCAAATGATGCATTTTGTAGAGAGCAACCTTGGCTGGTTTCTTCCTATAATTATCCTTCTATGTATAGTTAATGACAGTCGATACCTTCAACTCTGTACGACCGATGAGGGCGGTTGCCCTGCGACCAAAAGCAACTTCCAATGCTAAAGTTTAAAAGTCCCTCACCCATTACGATCATACAGCAGTGTAACGGCTCCAGGGTAAAAGTTAATGATTTGTGACATGCTATAGCTTAAACGATAGAGAAAAAAATTTGGTAAATACTTTCAACTAATATAGCGGACTGTATGCGAAAAGAAAGAGTTCTGGTCGTTTTGAGTTAGCATGGAAGCCTACGACACGGTCTTCAACGGTCTTGAAAGACTTCTAAACTTGCAGCATTACCAGCCATGTAAGCGCTACACGGGGCGGTTGCAAAACAGTACGAGTATCGAGTGTCATTAATTATCCTTTTATAATTATTTCCAAAGTATCGTTCTTTTCCACAGTAACTTTTTTCATAAATGTCGATTAAATGAAGTTATAAATATTATATAAACAACAGCAATGGAACTGTTGCATTAGTATGAATCCTACATCTGACCATCACATATTATTGTGAACAACTGTTGAATCTGTGATCCTTTATGCTTCTTAAGGGCAACCTGCAGACGGCACCGGTAAGTGATATTAGGACTTGATATATGGCTGCAGCTGGTAAGACAGTACCGCTACGTGCCATTACCGTTGCGAACGAAGTACATGTAGTAGGTACGTACGTATGCTTACGCCCTAGGACATACAGAAAACGGCCATTAGCTGACAAGTGAGCGCAAGAATAAAAAAATTTTTTGTGAATTTCGCCATGGACAAGTCGTCCGTACATTCGGCCTGTGCAGAGACACGACAGCATGGGCTAGCAACCCGTAACCGCTAACTTTTCATTTGCGTCTCGGCAATGTCTTCGGTCTTAAACTGTGCGCGTGGGTTCGATTCCCATCATGGCGACTTTTTGCGTTTTTTCCCCTTTTTTAAAGCGCTTTTTTCACGCAGTTAAATTCTTTGCCATTATAATTACAACTGTGCGATTTTTTGACTGAGAAACGTAGAACTCCTGCTGACGAACTCATCAATACAAACATTTTTTTGAAACGACCTCATGCAATTCGTCACTTAGACAAGTACCGCTGAATATCAGCGAATAACGGTCCAATATGCTCCAGCCCTAGTAACGTTTAACTGGATAAAAGTGACGAACGAAAAGTCAGTTTTTGTGTCCGGTTCTTTGATATTCTTACCTTCAACGGGTCATACGCTACAAATCCGTCTGCTACATAATTGGGAAGTTTGCAGGATGCGGCAATGGAACCCATGTTAGCCGCTGCCGCTGGAAAACTCGTTTGGCCCAGAATTTTCAGACCATTGTTATAGTTGGTGACACACACCGGTGGATCCTTGAAAACGCAGTCGGGTAAATCGTCGCGATACGGCTGGAAAGGGAGATCCGCTGCCTTCAAGCAGAACTGACTGAATGTATCATCGATGATCTTATCAAGAGCAGCCTTTTCAGTATCCGCCATCACCGTTGGCTTAACACGGGTGTGGATGAAGATGACCGGGGTGACGCAGGATCCGTTCATCCTGTGACCTTCACAGCTGTACCAGATGAGCAGGCGGTTGTAATCGTGATACATGATGGCGTAGCTTCCCGTTCCTGCACAACAAATCATGCAAGTTTTAGTCAAACCTGTAATTTTCAAGTTGCCACTATCTTGTTTAACCAGAAAACAGTAGAAACGTGGTGAATCTAAGGCGCTGTCAGCTTCTGGATGAAGCAGCAGAATACCAAATTCAGAGCAAAGCGAGGGACTATGTGTAATAAAAACACCAACATGCCGGCGTATTTTAGATTCAAGAAGTGCTGATTGATCGTTTTGGTAGTGGTCGTTGATAGCAAAAGCACAGTACCCGTTTACGCACATCTACCGAATGTAAAACAGAAGAAGATGTACGACTTACGGAGCGTGTAGGATTCGGGATTGGTGAAAGACGGCGCGGTCGCCGTGCCGTTATTCCCAAAGTAGTTGCCAACGATGGCGGTCTGCCCCATCAGACGTCCATCGTTGACGTACAAACCGGACCAATAGCGATTATTGCACGCCCTGTTGTCGGCGCTTTCTTGACTGTCATACTGGATAAACTGCACTTGCACGGTCTGGCCAGGTGTGTTGGTCAGCGTCTCCACTGAGCTGGAGAAGACGGTGGTCCATTGGATTTGCTGATTGATGGTGATGGCCGTGCTTTGGACGGTCAGCTGCCGGTATGTGAACCAGTTACCTTGAATCTGTAAGAAAGGCAGTCACATTAAACTGCCTCAAGGGGAAATTGGGTATTAACCATGATGATCGTTTCGAACGCTATAATATCCAATGATTTTGCCAAAAACAATAAACGTCGAACGAGAATCTTCCGATGTCATTGAACCTTTCCACTACCCAGATTAGTGCATAATTTTCAAAAAGGGAAGTTTAAGGAAACAAAACTAATTGTATGATACATTGTTTCATTATAGCGATTGGCAACATCTACAGAATACAGATACGAGTGTCTGTACAGTCTCAGAGAATGATTATGCAAATGAAGGTGCGGAGTAAGACACGATACTGACCTTCGTGGGATCATGCGCCGGTCCTGGAGTTGGAAAGATGGCTGCTGGGAATATCGGACTGCATTGTTGAGCCAAAGAAACCCATGCTTGTGCTGCAACATTCATTGTAAACGTATGGGAAAATTTGTTATGTTGGGTTAATTAGGTACACTGTTTCCGTGTAACCGTTGATAAGGACCATTAAAGTGCAAAAAAAAACTTGACTGGAGTAAAAATTATACAGTACAGAACTCTATGCAAAGTCCCTACATCCTTAAAGCATTCCCGGCAAACGTACCAAGAGTCAGAAGAAGCGGGACTGCCACTGCCATTATGGTGCGATCTTTTAGTCCAGCATAGGGAAAGTCAGCATAAACAGAAATGGATAAGCAATTCAGACTTGTTTTGTACAAGATCCTTCCGGTAAATGAGAAAAGCTTACAACAACCTGCATGATCGTCAGCCATTGCTGTTGCTGGAGGCTGTTTTTGTAGTCAGTTTGTCGCTGTGCGGTCATTCACTCATGACAATGGCCGCTTTATGGTTTTATTGGCAAAACAAAATTACGAAGCAACTTTCAGGTCTTTAGTGAGGATGCTCAGCATCCGACAGAGGCAGTCCATCATTCTCTTACATGCTGCCCTGCTCGTCCACATAACGCATATTCGTTCTTTCGTTTCCCTTCGGCGACTTGAGAACGGCGCAGGTCGTCGGCAAAACGACTTAAACTGTTCGTTTGAATTGGTCATGCAACATTACTGAAAATGTCTGTTTCCCCCGTACTGGGACGATTCCACGCAGTTCTATTCAGCAAATCTGAATGTACGGTGCTGAATACATTGTTCGCTACAGAGGGCAAATCCCATTCTCCATTAAAATTTGAATTAATTTCCGCCCGGAAATTCCCTGCTTTCGTATCGGCACAGCTGTGTCTTCATATAATTATGCTAAGGAGTCAGCACATTTCACAGTGTGGTTATAGGCACAGCAGGTTTCTCACAACCATGCTTTTCATTGCGGTTAACCGAATTTTTCCGTTCTTGTACCGATAGGAGCATAATATGTCATATCAATCATCTTGTAATCTTTGCGAAGCTTTATAACGTACAGTACTGAAGCAAAGTTAATTATGTTCCGTACAACTTTACAAGTGTCAAGTAGGACAGTTTTGTAGGTACATACAGTAGTCAGTATGCATATGGTAGGCGGTTCTACGGATAACGATTCGGTTGTCCGCGATGACTGGCTTTTGCTTGAAATCTGTATGCAACCTCCAATTTTGTTTGAAAATCTTAAAACTGGGCTTTGCTTTTAGGGCGAGGAATATGTTTCACGGATAGGAGCAAAGTCATATTATGTCGACAAGTTAGTATGTAGTGTGGCGGTATATTATTATGTGGTGGCATGTTGTGACACCGTATCACGAGCCGGCATAAATACGAGAACTGTTATGAACGACAGTTTCTTGGTATAAAATGGTCTCTACTTCAATGCAGTCAAAGCCAAAATATCGTGACAAAGAACTAATACAGTCAATCGCTCGCGCGGAGCGTAAACTCAAACTTTTACCTCAAAGAAAGGCGCATAACTGTTGCTACGATAAGGTTCGTTCCCAGATTTGGTCTCCATTTTTGTACCATGTTTTTACAATCCCATTTCCACTCAGATTCGGAGTTTCCATGTATATGCACTCATACTTCAAACTCTCGTTATTCGAAAACAACAGAGAAAAAATGGGCCCATCTTTCATAATACTCTGGCGGGCACCTTCATTGCACCTGTGACTGTGCACATGTGCCAAAATACGCGAAAATTACCCGAACGTGATATCAATGTTGAAATGGAATATTCGATTCCCTACCCAAAACTGTTTTGCTTTAATCAAAAAGTCTAGATCTTGCTCATTGGCGGGCATCTACAGAATGAAGAATTTATTTGCCGTGGCTGAAGGTCAAGTCTCGTCCTGGCATTTGTGGCAGAAATTAGCGGACTTTTCTGCTACTGCACTGCATTTGTTGGTGCGTTGTTGTTGCAATGTTTAAAGCGATCTTGATAATCGCTTATACCTTACGCAGTACTGAAAAAAGCGATCAGACCATTCCAACACCATAGCGCAAATTGAATATTAGTGCTGCTGTAGGACGGCTGTACCGGTACAAACAAAACAGACATTTTTGCCAGGAACTTGTCCTATGTACTCGCACTTCGTCTAGGCTCTGTCTGAAAGATTTTTGCCGCCCAATAAACCGCTAAACTAAATACCACTGCGGCAGTTCTGAATCAGAGCTTTTCCCAGCATGATATGCAATATGTTGTACGTTATAATTACAGTCGAAACAAATGTTGGACTAAGCTATCGCATAGAGCCGGCAAGTTGTATTTCGTTTGAATCATTTCGCAGCGACAACGGTTCATGCAAAACATTTTTAGACGGTACCATTTTTCTTGACTTCTTATGAAGTTACGCGGATCTGAATAAACCATGTTCGCCTTTTCTGAAGCAGTCCTGTTAATAGCGTTTGTGAGCGGTGAGTAGAAAAGATTTCATTCATTTAATATAAGCTTTGAACACAGCTAACACGCACGTATTGTTGCTGCTGTTGTATTGACCTTTGTGCTCAACGCGGCTAGGACTGCCATCTACACTTTCCACTGGCATAAAAAAGGGCAAACTTCCCGAGCAGTTCATTGGAATCTTTCGCAATGACCATGACAAAGAAAACCATAGAAGGGCCTTGTCGTCTGTGATTGGTGAGTTAGCCTGAACAACGTTATTTAAGATACAGATCTTTAGCCTGGGTTCTTGGTCTTTCAGAAGTGCCGAGATCTACCACAGAGGCAGAAGACAATTCTATCCATTTTCAACAGATAGAGCCACACCTGTATATGGTGCCAGACGCCGCTTACACTAATTACTACGCATACTGCTTTTCTTTCAACCGCGAAAAGTACGAGACCTTCTTGTCGTCAGCGCCCTGCCTTTCGTTCAAACTTGGAGAGAGCTATCAAGAGAATCACAACGGGACTAAGATTGAGGTAACGAATCTAACATTGGAACTTGCGCAAAGATTTTTGTAGCTCTTTTAACTATTATGCAGACTCTGTTTCACTTGACGGATGATCCAACAGTTCTCAAAGCGAGAATTACACATGCGCAAAAAGGGATTCTGCAGATGCAGTTCACTTTCTCAGAGAAAGGTGTCGAATTTGTAAGTAGCTTATACTGTATATATTGACTCTATTGGACTTGGTGTGACTCTGACACTAAACAGGTGCGTAAAAGATATTAATGTTGATCTAATCTACAGCAATCCAGTTATCGCAACCATAGCGATCAAGAGACTATCACGAACAAGGCATTCTATTGACGGACCATGCAGCCGTACATGCGGGGCATGTTTGAAATAGACACTGCACGAGTGACCCAAGAAACCATCGACACAGCCAACTCGATATTTCGCCGTAAATTCAAGACTTGCAAAATTTACGTTACTTCGTCAATTAGTTCGTAAGCAACTATATTTGTGTTGGTGTGTAGCAATCAACCATGGAGGCTCCTTCAGTTTTTCGGGCGACACGAGGTTATGGGTCCGGGAACCATACGAAGGGGTCTTCGCTTACGTGACCCTTTTCTCGGCTGCGTACCAGTGGTCCAACAGCTTCGCACTTTTCGAGAATGAAACCTTCTATTATAATATATTCAACGGCACAACTGAGGTAAACCGAATCTTGGAGAATCATTTTTCTTATACCAGAGCTAATCTATTCAAGACTGACTGATGGTATGTTACAGGCGCGGCGTCTGCTGGGGAACTCAACCCCTGTCGAAAGTGTTCTGTTGTCGCAGATGTCATCTGTTGACGGGAGATTTAACCTCACAACTCGAACAGTCTTCAAACGGGACACTGTAGAACAGGTACGAGTATATACAGTGTGAAGTGCTTGGTATTGTGTGATATACGGTGGCAAGCTTTGAGGTTCCCTTCCTTCTATTCTATGGCCTGGCATCTGGGCAGCTCGGTGGTTTTTCGAAACGTCAGTCACCATCAAAATTAGACGGACTTGCACTGTCAACCGCCCACAATGGCACCATGTGCATCCAGTATTTTTGGTTTTTCTAATCCTTTATTATTATTATCATAACACTACAGTAGCCAAACTCTTTAGAAGAGACTTCACTGGCTATTGGAAATTGGATTTTGTCAATTTTATATTTTTTTGGGTTGATTTTTGAGTTAGGAATTTAGATAAAAGTCACTGAAGGTGGGAATCGAACCCACGCTAACGATCGTCGATCCCTTAAGGTTAAAGTTTTATCTCCGACTCCAGGCGTTTCTGTACGTACTGTAAGGTAGCAGTTCGCAACTTCGCACAACAACTCTGCTTTCGTTTCGAGAAAATAGCTGAGCGGTACTGAACAGACTAAGATCCACAAAACCTTTGTTCAGCTAAAAGGAAAACATACCTCCCGGCCACCCTCGTCGATATTCCGTAACTGCTAGGGTTCGGTGTAAAAATAACCGCAGATTATATAATGTATATATTCTGTATATACTAGCATATTCTGTTTGATGCTTGTTTGACACTCTGCAAGAGTGTTGCAAGTAAGTCGACAATTCGCAGTATACAAAATGCAGTCATCGTACACTGTAAAAAACGTTCTGCGATCCCAACAAGCACTAATGTAGTTTCCGTAATTCTGGATCATACGTCTCAGGTGTGGTATTAGGAGTGTGTACCAATTTACCAATTTTTGTGTGTACCAATTCAGTAATTCTTCCATTAGTTGTTTGGTCTGTTTTAGATCCTTACGTTCAGTGGCGAGCAAGTGACTTTACACTACCGAAGAATAGTTGAGGATCTCCTCTATGGATCATATGAAGAACTCACTGTCCCAGGGAAGGAAAGAATAAGCGCTTCTTTAAGTAAGTTCACAATCAGTACCGCGCAGGGTGGGGGCAGTTATTGGACACGAGATGAGATGCTAGGACCCGAAACACTTCTGTGACACACAACGCAAGAGAACTTAGGTCAGGCGAGTGGAGCAGGTGCACGCCGTTGCTCCTGCATCAGACCCTCTAGTTTGCGTCCCGTAGCTTGCCCACCAACATGACAGTGTAAGTCTGCAAACGACATATTTTTAATTGCAGATATGGCACCGGGAACGGAATCCCGTTCCCGTTTGAAGATAAGCCGCAGTGCAGCCAGACAGTACTCGCTCGATATCACGCCCGGTGAGGATGCCGATCGTTTACATATCCCATTCATGCTGAAGGACGAGACGGAGTTTACTTCTGTACGGCAGAACAAGGGGACAGCTACAGTAAGACCGTCAACCGTTAGCATCAGTAACGTCAAGTTTTGCAAGTTCCGCAGTAACAGTCTAGTTGCTCACGAGCATTTTTGTGAGATGTAATGTTGATTTACAGGAAACAAACAGTGCCATCCTTTAATAAAATTGTCTTCCTTTTTAGGCTTATTTCCATCTAAGCGAATGGGGTGTATTACAAGCTCGTCTCCGCTTCCGTGGACGACGACCAGAAGGAGTTTTGTTTTGGATTTCCCAGGATACAGCAAAAGACCGCACCCTTGAAACCATGACCGGCATTTCACTTACAAGTCTCAGATTGTTACCTTTGTTGGCGTATTAATGCGCTAGCAGTACCGGTAACCAATTACCAGAACTAATTCAGTTTTGGTTTTAGACGGTATCCGATTATGATGGTTTCCCAATCCCCAAGAATTTTCGCTCCTACAAGCTCCGTAGATTATTCCCAAAGCATATGTTTGGCTCGTTCGACAGCACAAATGACACCAC
>JAQGAU010003964.1:0-12323 GCA_034698045.1 Paramacrobiotus richtersi
ATTAATTTGTATCGGAAATTCGACGGATTTGTTTTATCCGAAGGCTCCGCGATAACACGCTCTCCTTTCTAGATTTTTATTCAACGGGTTGAACAAATTCGAAACGCCAGCGCGAACCGCGCGGTGTCTCTTTTCCTAAAGTTCCGCGACCCGTTGGTACAGGGGTCTATTCTTGCACCGATCGGCAAGCAGATTGTTCAGTTCACCATCACCGATTGCTCTGAAGATGATCTCACCTCCCGGTTCCCCGCAATCAGTTTCAGTAATCTGCTCGACCTCCGCTTCAAAGACTGCGATGGACTGCGAATCCACAAGACAGATTTCAGCGGACTGGAAAATATCCGCGCCATCGAATTCGAAGCGGCTTCCCCGGCGTTTGTCGAAGAGGGGACATTTACGAATCTGCCGACTCTTCAGACTCTTGCTCTGGGTAACGAGGTGGGACGGTGGAACAGGGAACGGCTGAATGTCTACAAGCAACTGAAATGCGATTCGAAGAACGCCAGGTTGTGGGAGTTTCTCAAAGGAAAACTGGGGCTGCAAATGAGCCGGCCCATCGGGGATATCTTTCACCTGGGAAATTTCACAAGCACCGCGATGGACGTGGACCAACCAGATGCAAAGTGCAAATGAATCTTGCGAGCCCCCCAAGCAGGACCTGGAGCACCAGTTTACCGTTGCCACTTTATCAGAGTCAGCTGTTTTCTTCCCATATATTAGTGTCATCAACGAAATGCAGCACCCGCTTCATAAGTTCTGAAAAGTACTTTCAAGTCTTAAAGAAGTACTTCGTTTTCAAGATATTGCTGTCTGCGGTTTATCATCCGTTTTCTTTAATAACAATAGAACCAGCTTATTTTATACTGCCGGCGTTGAGAGACGATAGTTATTCGAACAAGCTGTACAAGAATAAACCGCAGAATGAATTGAACGGGAAGCGGATCGGGTTTGATTGCACAGACCCTAAGGCAGTCACCGAGCCGTTATGTTACCACCATGCTTAGCCAACCCATACGAATGATTACTGGCTGTATAAAATAGGTGGGATTCATATGTCAAAGCAGCCATTCCGAATGGACTTGGTAGAAAACCGCTCGGAAGTAAAACAATCTACAGCCGCAGAAGTGCAGTGTTCGTTACCGGACGCAAGCAGATGTTTTATCTGATTTTTAGGAGATTTCTCAGTAACTATTATTTTTCACAATCACCTATTGGGCCTCCAGGTGATTACCGGATGTTCTCCGCTTAATAAGCATATGGGGCTGACCACAGGTCCACATCCAACGCTTTAAATAGAGATTTTTTTGCGCTGAACTGGATACAAGTGCATGTTTTTGCTGTGGGCCTGTGGCAAAAGGCACATGTCCGTTGATGATAAAAAGATATTGTACTGCCCGCGCTGACGTCTGACATACTGTAAGAAAAATTACAACAAAAAACGAATTTGCTCAATCACATTTTTCGATTGATATGAGATTGCGCCGGATTTTATTTCAGAGTTCGCATTCTTTCTGATACCGGACGGCGGACGCTGATGGGTGAACAGGTCTTTGTCGTTTGTATAAGTTATCCTCGTTACCGATGCACGAGAAGTTGTTACCAGCTTACAGAAACCTACCTTAAGAAGTGTCACATTTTGTATGTGGATTTTCTACCAGTTGGATAACGATAATCGTAAAATGGAAAGAATGTCGATGCAGGCTACGTCTGTCGAGTTCTAGGCCCCAAAAGCAGCCTTGCTTGTAAAATTCAACAGTAACTATGTCCAATCACGATCAATGACTATTGTATAGAAATACACACTTTAAAGCATTTGCTCCGCATGCTCTTAGTGTAAAGCCCTCTAGAATGCCCAAATTCCGTAGCCGCATGCTGGTCATCAGTTTGCCGACCGAAGGTGTTGCTGCAGAATTCTGCTTATACGGTCTTTTATGCCACACTTGCGTTTATCAGGTAGGGGTGCACCGGTTTCATTTACTGCTAATTACCGAGCCAAAACTGCTAAACGTAACATGACTTAATGTTCCGCTACTCGGTTTGACAGAAGGAGGAAGTGGGCGAATGAGAGGCACGAGTGCTCGAAGGGCACCCATAGCTTGCGTGGGCGTCGCCGCACGCGCTTGCTAGGGCTCCGATTCACCCGAAACCCTCAAACAAACCCCATCAGGAGACTGCCGGTATGCCGTAAGGCCCTTAATTGGCACTTGACTGCGTACATAGCGTGTGAAGCAGGTACTTCGCCAGCGTCCAAGGGACTGGATCCTGGATTGTGACGATCCGTTTGCAGCTTCGGTTGTCGCGGTGCCAATCCGGAAGCTGTGGGTGCTGTACCGATGCGCCTCAGGCAGTGTTGCGGTAGCGAGCTTTAGCCCATGATCGAGATAGGTGCGGGTTAGGTACTTGCCGTTCTGGAGGACGAAGAATGGCGCAGTTGTGGGTGTCTTTGGTCTAATTGACAGGAAGTTGCGGATCGCCCGCACTGGGCAGACGGAGCGACCGGTTTCGGTTAGTTCGATCAAGTATCCGTAGCAGTACTGATCCGTCTTGGACTTCTTGATGGCGACGGTTATGGTTTTACCGTTTTCTTTCACGTCCTGCAGGAGGAGTGTCGACGAGGGACTGGATCTTGTGGGCGATTCGCTTGCTAGCTCGCTTGAGCGCAGCGCTGCGAAGTACGCAGTCGTGAACGCACTCCAAATGAGGAGCTGTTCGTACTGTGACCAATGCAATATGGGTAGACGATCCTTGATGACGCGCATTACCTCTAGGGTCACGGGTAACCGGCCGTCTTGGGACTGCGGGCGGATGCGAGCCAATCCCTCCAACGCATGCTGGACGGCGATGGATTTTGAAGGAGGATGCAGCCGCTGCTCGATATGGTGGTTGTCGATGCCGGCAAGATAAACCCTGATTGTGGAGACTTGAACGCCATCTTTGTAGAGTTGCGCAATGAAACGCAAGACAGCTTGTTCCGATGCCGGTGCTGCAGCGATTTGGTGGCTTTTACATAGTGCCGCAAATCGTCTGACTACGGTGTCATACGTCTTCCGGGTAGAGTTGGCAATGTGGTAACTCTGAAGACGACGAGCTGTTTCGTCCAGTTGGGTCAACGGTAGGTGCGGTGGAGGTCTTCCCATATGTCTGGGACGGTTTCCGGAAGGCTGAATGCATTCGGGGCGAGCTGACGAAATCGGCCATTCTGAAAACGAGATAGCGCATCAGCGATCTCATTCTTACATCCGGCCAGGTGCTTGATGGTGACTGGAAAGTTGTTAACGGCCGCTATGAATAATATACGTCGCATTAAGTCTAGGACGCCGTAGCTCGTAGATTTCAGGCTTTCCCACGCTTGGGAGGCTCCTAGGTTGTCGCAGTGCATCACGATGCGACTATGACTGAACTCAGCGCCCCATATTTCAAGGGCGAACAATACTGCGACCATTTCGAGGTACTCGATGCTAGGTGCAGTTTGTTCTACCCATTTGGGCCAGCGGGACTGAAACCACCGGCCGCGAAAGTAGCCACCCATGCCGAGCGTTGCGGATGCGTCCTTGAAGAGGTGGGAGATGTCGGGGTCGGTCCAGTTCGGTTCGAGGAAGGATGCGGTTCCGTTCCACTTCGGAAGAAACGTTTGCCACCACTGTAAGTCGAGCCGGAAGTCGTCGGCCAGAGTGAGTGTTCTGCTACCGCGCGATCTGGCGGTAGGATGTAGGGGTGGAGCATTTTCGGTATCCGCTTGGAGGCGGATCATGCGTCGCAGAAAGAGCCTTCCGGCGGGGATGCATTTGCAGGCGAACTGCAGGGACCCGATCGGACTTTGGAGGTCACGAACCGTGCATGCGGACTTTGTGGCCCAGGAGTTAAGCAGAGCGATCAACTCTGCTAGCTTTCCTTGCGGCAGTGACAGGGTTTGCTTTACTGAGTCAAGTTCTATGCCGAGAAACGTGCTGCATGCTGCCGGCCCCTCTAACTTCTCTGTTGCAAGGGGCACACCAAGCACTTCACATTGGCTAATAAACTGCTCGACCAGTAGCTTGCACTTACTCAGGTTTTCTGTTGCAAGAAAGAAGTCATCGATGTAGTGCAGGATGTCGGAGTGTCCCGTTTGGTTCAGGAATATCCAGTGGATGGCGTCTGAACACATGCAGAAGAGTCCCGGTGCAGATCTGGAGCCGAACGGAAGTACCATGTCGTAGTAGAACTTCCGGTCGAATTTAAAGCCGAGCAGGAGGTGTTGATTGGGACGGACCGGGATCAGTCTGAAAGCCGCTTTGATGTCGAGTTTGGCCATCACCGCCCCTCTTCCGATTCGGGTTAGGATACGGACAGCGTCGTCGACGGAGCAAAAAGAAGAAATTATCCGCACTGCTTGGCGAAAATGTTCAAGTGAGAGCATAGATGTCGAGCTAACATGGCCAGCACCAAAATGCAGCAGTAAGCTGCGAACATGCAAGAAGGCGTGGTTAGCAACAACGGACACAGCTCGCACGCCAACATTAACTACAATTAAAACAATTTTAATTGGCCACTGAAGGTTAAAACCATCCAGCACGTACATTTCGCTTTCCATGCAAGGACTTGTTTAGCATGGTATTAGCCGATGAATAAGATAGTCACTGCAGTCTTTTTCAAAAAGATTCTATCGCATAACCGGCTGGTTAAAAAAGGATCCTGGGTGAAGGTCAACTTAGAGCAATGAAAGGCCGATGATTAACAGGTCAACCCGAGCCAACCCGGTTTGTCATCTGCCAGGTAAAATGTCCGAACTTGCTGCACATCAAAAACGGACTCATTATGAACTTAGTACATGGTTCATCTTGATCATAGATCGTTGTCGGACTGAGCTAACACAACGCGGCAAGTGGCAAACCGGGCTGAGCACTTAGGAACTGATAAAAACAACCACTAAACTAGAAACTGATCTGTGTTTTTGGCAGACCGTAGCCACGTTTACCGAGACATATCAGACGCGAAAATCAAACGGTCCACATACATATAGAAACTTATACCGTTGCAGTAAATTCCTAGAGTTTGCTGCCTTACATTAGTGCGCTGCTTTATACTGCGTCGCCCATTTCAACGTATGAGATTTGTGTTACTATTTAATGCTTAATTTAGTAGATGTTTGAGGCTGCTACATAGTTATCAGCAAAACATTAATTAAAAAAGCACAGAAAGCTTTGGCAACATGTGGAGCACTGTATGGATAATCTTCCTGGTAAGCGTCAGTGGATATGTTCGCGCAATGGAACCACATCCTGACTGTCAGGCAGCTATGAACAGCCCAGAATCATTTGCCGCTGGAAATCCCGCCGACCACATTCGTCGGCTTGCGTCTCCTTTTCCGGGGCTGTATACGGCATTTGGTTTCCCACCGGGTTCCTTGAATGCAACTGACAGCTCCAAACACCCTCGAGAAGCTGTGGATGAATTCATCTTGTAAGAGTCTCTTCGATCAGTTCGTAAATACGTGGCTATACCGGTGCACCTCGCGATCTTAACGTGCTGCCAATAATTTGACCGTAAAAAAACCGGCAACATACTATAGCATGTAAGCTGTTGTACGTACAGGTGTGCAGTGATCGCACTGATTGTGTGAATGACGATCTCCCCATTAGCGTTCCAAAGTCGTAATGCGTAGTAGAATCTTTCTAAACAACTTAGTGTTGAGCTGGCCTATGCGCCAACCGGGCGAGCTAGCTTATTACGTATTGGACGTTAGTTCGTTCCCTAATTTCTTTAATAAAAATCCTGTTTGTCGTCGTATGCTGTTTCTTGATCGTACAAACAGTAGAGTCACCTTCCTCGATCGTAATCTGTAAATCCATCACCTTGTATTCGTCCTGGCGAGCCTGATCGGCAACCCAGTTTGAGTGAGCAAGATCTCATGTTGTAACACGCTAACAAAATTGCTGCAAGGTGACTATTTGCTTCATGATAATGGGAACGCCAGCTGCCGAAAACATACGCTTAACACGAAAAATTGTACTTTCGTGCATTATTTATACGCGCTCTCCCTTTACTTGCAGTGCCCTAAACGTAACTGCCCGAGCTGTAGCCAACATTGTCGAGCGCTGCTCAAACGCTTCTGGGGCGTGTCCATCCCGCAGATCTGGGATTGCCATCTTCGACGCGCCTCACACACCTGACCTCCTCCGGGCGGTGATGGAGTTGTTAATAAGTGATAAAGCGGTGGACTACCTGGGCACCTTGGGAGACTGCTTGGCCAAATTCATGCATCAGCAGCGTGATTCCATGATACCCCCGCGACAAGCTGAGCTGGAAGTCGGCGCAACTGGAGAAGTTATGGGGACCCCTTGCTTTTATCTGACTGGGCGCAAAGTTCTTTGCCGGTAAGTAATTATAGCGGTACTTGACTACTTCAGGTACCGGCATTCTGTGTGTCAGCAGGTTGCTTCCGATGTTATCTATTGCACTTTATTCCGAAGGTACATGCAAGTAGCCGTGCCAACACTTAACGGGCCTGACGGAAACCGCATCGGTCAGACATGTGGACAATCAGCTTCGAACCTTGCGCTGGAGTTTCAGAAGGATGTCATGCGGAACCTGCGTTGCTTGGAGTTTGGTGATTTTGTGAGGACGTATGAGTGGATGACTGTCAACTATCGCGCTAATGGAAGCGCGCAGTGATTTGCCTATTGTACTCGTGTCAACTAAGTTGTTGTTTCCAGCATCCACTAGTATTCTGTTGAAAGTGGTGGTCTTTTACTGCTTTAAGAAACTGCATTAAAAGAACGGTACAAATCATACTTCCTGACGTCATACGTGGTGTGGCATTGCAGCTGGGCTGCAGTAATTCTCGGTTTCTATCGCATGAGCGCTTACTGGGGGTATTGCGGTACTGTATTCTATCGTGCACAAAATATAAATTGCCGCAGTGAAGTGGTGCAGTTGTGGATTGACCGCTATACGGAAGTCGCTCGCTAGTAATCAAAAGAACAATGAGATTGTTTACTCTGTATCTATAGAATATAGAGTAAGCAGTCTCATTGTTTTCTTAATTACTAGCGAGCGGTTATACTCAAGCGTGACACTTGACATTTTTGCAGGACCAAGGCGAAATACAAATGGCATACGTATGAACCAGATACACTTTGTACGTGCTGTACACGTGCAGTACATTATTGTTTGCTGTTTCTAGTAACTCGACAGGCCGTCACTGTTACGGTATTGATGAACCGCACACAACTTGCTCTTGATTGACTATACCGAGAATCACTTCGGCGTCAGCGAACTCTGAAAACAACGGGACAATATAACGACCACACAATCAAAGTCCAGCCTCGAAAGAAGTCGCCTTTTTGACATATCGCTGTTGGTCCGAGAATAAAGCATACTGCACGCACGTCAGGAAATGACCCACAGCGTAGTGCATCCAGATACATGCGCAGCGAATATTCCTACTCTGCCTACAGTCAGCCCTTACACTGCCGTTACGGACGGCAGGGAGTCGTGTGCGGTAGGGCAGCTTTTCGTGTCGTTTCCTGGCGCGCGTCCAGTAATATCGATGTTTAATATTAAGGAGAATTCTCGGTTGTTTTGCCATATCTTGTTCGTGTCGCTTTGCGGAATGTTTCCGTTTATAGGGAACTAAACGAATAACATTAGTAGTTACAGCGAATGCGTACACTGCTGGGGAGATGCATGAAAAATTAACGCGTGACTGTGGCTTGACATGTTTAACTTTTACATTAAGGTACGAGCGGGCTGTTTATCACTACAATCCTTAACCACGGGAAAAAAGGAAAGAAGGATTCGCACGGTGTTGAAAAATTCATGCAGAATGTAAAAACTAAGCGCTCGGCCAGTCGCCGGTTTCCGAACTAATGACTTCAGACGATTGAACAGACCGGTTTTCATATTTTGTTCGGCTAGTCCGCAACGCTTTCAAGAAGAATATGACGCGCTTTCGAAACGAATTTGCTGATTAGTCATCTGCCATTGCTTACGGTAACCCAGCGTATTCTCGATAAAGCTGTCTAACTACTCGGCTTCTCATTGGGTCGGCCGCCTGCCTCATGGCGGCTGCCACGATCACCAATAAGAGTAAAATGTTGTTGGAAAATGAAAAACTACGTTCGTCTGATACCACAACTATTGAACGCAGTCCACTTCAAAAACTATTTTATCGCCTTAACAGCTAGAAATGCCCGCGGTGGTGTTAAGGACTGTTCATCTACAGTTGCAGCTGATTGAACAGTTATTGCTGCACAAGAAAAACGAACTCACAATGAACCTAACACGGGGTTCATCTTGATCGTATATCATCGTTGGCCTGAGCTAGCAAGCGGAAAACCGGGTTGAGCGCTTCTAGCGTGAGAAAAACAGACACTCAACGTGAAAATATTACCACAGCTTCGGTCGACGGTTGCATAAGCCACGTTAACCGAGACACACTGGATGCGAAAGTCAAACGGTCCACATAATATATAAACTTACTCCGTGGCAGCAAATTGGTACAGTTTGCATTAGTGCGTTGCATTATACAGTGTCGCCTTTTTCGACTCTGGAAGAAATTCGTACGATCTCATTATCCAATATTAATTCGTTCATTTAAAGCCTAAACTCAACTCTGAAAAATAGTTATCAGCAAAACAGTATTCAACAAGCAGAGAAAGCTTTGATAACATGTGGGCCAGAGTATGGATAATCTTCCTGTTGAGCGTTAGCGTATATGGTCGAGCAACTGCACTAGATTCTGAGTGTGAGGAAGCTATGAACAGCCCAGAAACAAAGGCAGCCGGAGTACCCGACGACCACATTCGCCGGTTTGCATCTCCTTTTCCAGGGCTGTACAAAGCATTTGGATTCCCGCCGGATTCACTGAATGGAACTTCCGGTCCAAAAAACCCTCGAAAAGCTGTGGATGAATTCATCTCGTAAGTTTCAAGTCAGGCAGCTACGTTACTGCTTTCTGCAAGATAGAGTTAAATTCGACTGCCGAAAATACACGCATCCGACGAAAGATTGTACTTTATTGCATTATTGGTCATTGCTATCGTTATCACACTCTCACTTTTAATTGCAGCAACCTGAACGTCACTGCGCAAGCTGTAGCTCACATTGTTTACCACTGCTCAAACGCTTCTGGAGCGTGTCCACCCCGCAGATCCGGGATTGTCATCTTCGACGCGCCCTACACACCTGACCTCCTCTTTGCGGTGATCAAGTTATTAAAAACTGATAAAGTAGTGGACTACCTGAGCACCTTGGGAGACTGCTTGGCCAAATTCATGCAGCTGTCTGACTCCATGATACCTCCGCGACAAGCTGAGCGGGAAGTCGGCGAAACTGTCGAGGATCGCGCGACACCATGCTTTAATTTGATGGGGCGAAAACTTGTTTGCCGGTAAGGAAATATACGGCTAGATGTAGTGGCAGGCTGCTTCCCGATGCGGTGTTATTGATTGCAATTATTTCGCAGGTATATACAAGTAGCCGTGCCAACACTTAACGGGCCAACCGGGAACCGTATCGCTCAGACATGTGGGCAATCAGCACAAAGCCTTGCCCTAGAGTTCCAGAAGGATGTAATGCGGACTCTACGTTGCTCAGAATTTGGTGATTTTGTGAGGACGTATGAGTGGATGACTATTAACTTTCGCGCTGATAAGAGCGCCTAGCGATAGGCCTGTTGTATCAATTAAACATGTTAGGTTCAGCATTGACTAGTATTCCGTCTGTCAAAAGTTGTGGCTTGTTGCTGGGTTAAGAAACCGCATTGAACGAAGTGGATAAGTAATATTTATTGCATAATGTATATCATCAGTATATGAACTGCGGCGGATATCACGGGACCAAGTCGTTCAAAGTCTTGCACTGCGTGTTGTATGAAGCATATTTGCCGAAAAGCAACCTTTGGTTAGTAGCTGCGCTAATGAACGCAATGGTTTCTTTCTTAATGTTTGAATTTCACGCTGAAGTAGCAGTTTAATACGCTGGCTTACTTAGTTAATGTTGTGGCTTTTGTCAATAATTTAACAATGATGACTTCATCGAGAATAAATTTTGTTGTTAACATCTTGCTTGCATGCCACGAAAAAGAAAGAAGAAATCCACAAGCTGTTGATCAATTGACGCGGGAATGAAAAAAATATGGCGCTCAAAATGCCGTTCGCCGGTGCTCAAACCAAGGGCTTCGGAAGATTAAATATACCGGTTATAGTCAGTTTTCTGATCCTTAGCGTAAAGCACTTTCAAAACGGATCTGTTGCCTGCACTCGTCTTCTCAGTAAGCAGCCGGCTTTTCATGGAATTAGCATTCTATCTTCTTCTAACCCTGGATCATTGGCGGCCTGACTTGACAACGTGGCAAGTGGCAGACGGGTTGGGTACATCTACAGCGAGAAACGCAAACCATTGAACTGGAAATTATTCCGGCTTCGGGCGACGGTACCACAAGCCACGATTACCAAGTCAGATCAGATGATAAAATCAAACGGTCCACGTAGTCATAAACCAACGCCGTGACAGTGAAGTCTTAACACTTTCGCGACTTTCGTTAGTGCGTTACTTATACGGCGTCGCCCCTTTTGAGCTAGAAGAAGTTTTGCACGATCGAAAATGTGGTGGCTTGGTGGTTCCGTGTTACTCCTGTTCTGCATCGGTAAGCCGTAACTTTTGATTTGCTGTTCTCGAGTTAATAGCGCTACCAATATGGATACGTAAACGATTACATTTTCAGGGCGGTCAGCAACGGCCGAGTTGTTCAGCTTTGACCTTTCTTCGCTGCGTTCGGAAGAGCCGTGCGAGGCTTCGGAAATCTTGCGTGGAGGAAGCGGCCGCAGCCTCGCGATCGGAAATGACGGGAGGGCTAACTTCTGTCCAATTGAAAATCATCTCAAAGTAATCGTTGGGGATAAAACGGTAAGGCAGCTTGAGAGTCTGGAATAGTGTGCAGCATTATTCACCGGTTGTGATGGCAGCTGCATAAAACTGAGATCAGTACTGTTATCTAATATAGCACTGTTCATATAATCCAGTAGGCGATGTGATAGAGAAATTATTCACGCGGGCGTGCCTAGTCTGTTTAAGCAAAACGCTATGGGTAGATAGTTTGTTATGTACTTTGTACTGTACATTCTCCCATATGTCGAGGACTGCTTGATGTGTACAAACTCTCCTACGAATTTTCAGACACTCTTGCAAAGCATTACACAGATTCGCCGCGTCAGCCCGACCCGTGCGATCGCCTTAACGATCGAGGACGACACATCGCTGATTAGCAAACCCAATTTAGCCCCGATCGCCCAGCAGATTGTGCAGTTGATCATCTCCATTTTGACCAGCACCGCGACGGTCCCAGACTTCCAAGCCGACTTGACCTCCCGCTTCCCCACAATCCCTCTGGACAACCTACTCGATCTGCGCTTCTGGCGCGTCGACGGACTGCGCATCCATAAAGCAGATTTCGCCGGCATGAAGAACATCCGCGCCATCGAATTCCGAGGGTCTCCACCGGTGTCCATCGAACAAGGCACATTTACGGACATACCGACGCTGCAGACCCTGGCTCTCGGTAACGATATTGCCAGCTCGAACACGGAGAAACTGGCTATCTGGAAGCAACTGAAGTGCGATGCCAAGAACGCCTGGTTGTGGGAGTTTCTCAAAGGGAAACCTGGACTTCGGAAGAGCCGAGGCGTTGGGGATATCTTCACGCTGGGAAACTTTACAAGCACCTTCTTGGATGTGGATGAGCCCGATGTTATTTGCGGTGGACTTCCAGTCTCTTTTTCCATCAATTTGTGATCATCTGACCCCTTCGCGGTATCGCTGGTTAATACGGCACTCAGTAATCATTACTATTGTGTTATTTTCCGTTGCATCAATTTTGTCTCTGTGGTTGGGCTGGTGCTGTTTTCTGGTTTCGAAACCGGTTAATGTTTACCTAATTTTTAACAAATATTCATAACTTCTCAACGCATCAAGAAATACTTCACCGCGTTAACAGCTAGAAATGCCATCGGTGGTGGTGATGCTAGAAGCTCTCTACCTAACATTTCCAGCCGGTTGAGGAGCAACTGCTTCACAAACAACGCTGAACTCTGCATGAAATTAGCGATAAACGCTTCACAACTTTATCCGTGTCAGTCACTACATACAGCTTCTCGATTGTCTTTATTACACTGGTTATACTGCGGCGTCCATTTCTAGGCAGAAGAAGACCTTTACTATCGCATTATCCAGTAGTGGCTCTAGCTCATGCATGGGCGCTGATGCACACATGTAACCGCTAAAACCGTCCGGACGGAAAACCTGTCCGCCGGACGGTTTTTCCCCGCAACCGCTAAAACCGTCCG
>JAQGAU010003965.1:0-12321 GCA_034698045.1 Paramacrobiotus richtersi
GAGGTCGGGGGCTTCAAGGGAAAAGACGACGGTTTTGGTGCTCGGGCCGGCATTTAGTTGAGCGTGCGTTGGTATCAGTCCAACGACTGCAAAAAAAAGGTCCACTAACAACATCAACACGATTTCGAACCTGTATCTGTGGCAAAATTTTCACCTTAATTTTAACTTACCGGTAAGAAACGCTATATGCCTATGCAATGTAGAGGAAGCAGTTTAATGCGAATCATAATACCAATCTACACAATAATTAACGAGAGGAAAAGTTAGGATTCCCTGAATTTTTGCAGGGCTGTCAAAAGGCGTCCTGACCGTAAACAATCTAAAAATAATTTCTTGTGGAGTGGTTGAAACTCTGATTACACTTCGCAGCATCACATCTTGTAAAAATCCCCTTAATATGGGACTATTGTTGCATGTGGAGGCTTACCACAAATAAAAATTACTGGCAACATCTCAAGAATGTTAACGACAGTGAGTTAGTTAATCCGTACATGAAACTTTATCGCATATAGCTAATGGGATCGACACAAGGCACGTACAGACTTTCAAGTCAACAATTCTACGGTGTTTCACTGGAAGAGAGTAATTTAATGCGTAACCAAAACGCAACTGTTACTTTGTTCATCTTGATTACGGTTACAGCACCAGGGATTTTTCTCAACAGGCTGCTGACATAAACCGTTACGTCGACATAAACCCTTCTGACTGTTGTGTAAGTAAACTGTGCGCAAAAAGAAGCGCTCTTACGAAACCCGGCAAGCAACGAACTTACTGCACGTTCGATTCTTCGCGTTTTGTATCAGGATGTTAAATAAGCCGCGATAACCGATATACAGCACGATTGTACGAGAACATTAACGACTCAAGGGATTTGAGGGAAAGTAACAACAAACACAGATTGTCAAACAATAAACAAAGATAAAATGGGGCATATATAATTCAATTATGGTATGTATAGTACGGTATATCGACACTTCCCGCACTGTTATTCTTACGAATAACAAAATTCTTAAAAAGTGGGCAGCTCGATACTGGGTCCTGTATGATCCTTTTGCTTCCCGGTTGTGTAGGATCGCGACAGAGATTTCGGTGGTACTGACTTGTGTCTCGGAGGTAGCAGCGGGAGACAGATCTTCCTTAAGCCCGCGCGATAATCTCTCCCGATTAGGAAGAATATGATCTGTTAAAAAACACTGCTTAAACGTCAAGCATTGCTTAAACGTTAAGTCTGCTGTTTTCGAGCCTTACCGGTGTTCCCATGTAACCCGAATAATACAACACCCGCATCCACAACTGCAGATACTGATTATTACTATAAATCTCATAGTAGAATATTGTTATCACAAGATGAGGCAGATAACAAGCCAGGTACCACAACGACGACAGAAACAGCATCTTGGCTACCGCCACGCGTCGACTTTGTCTCACAAGGCTAGTTTGATCATACATCTGTGGTCTCTTTTCCATTACGCCCACATTACCGCGTCGTTTAATTTTCGTTTTGATTTCCCAAACTAGCACAGCAATGTAGCAGGAAATTGTCCCGGATACCGGTACATACGTCCCAAAAGCACTCGTCCCTTCGAAGACTTTCAGGTTATTGGCGTTGGTTGGACGGAGAACGCAGACACTCCACTGAGGGGACACCACACCATCCCACATGTTACCGAGCTCCAGTGGAAGAATCCATGAAATCATCACGATCCAGCCGGTGAGGATCGCCACAACGGTCGCCGTTCGATTGTTTACTTTAGCGTAATGATATGGGAACATGATCGCGACAAGACGGTTGGAGGACAGGGTAAACGTGGCCCATTGTTCCGAACCGCCAATTATCAGGTAAACCGCGTAGAGCCGGCGGCAGGTCGTTGTGGATAGGGTTAATGCAGGAAAAAAGATACTAAAGGAAAGCGTCGGATGGATGATGAAGGAGATGATCAATTCCAGAAACAG
This sequence comes from Paramacrobiotus richtersi, assembly GCA_034698045.1. Classification (NCBI taxonomy): domain Eukaryota; kingdom Metazoa; phylum Tardigrada; class Eutardigrada; order Parachela; family Macrobiotidae; genus Paramacrobiotus; species Paramacrobiotus richtersi. The sequence goes on from JAQGAU010003965.1 coordinate 1,954, forward strand.
CATGTGGATGACCTGGATGCTGGACTCGGTGAGTTTGGCTTGACAGACAGTGCAGGATCGAACTGATCAGCAACATGATCAGGAAGGATGTTAGAAGCTCGATCAACGTCGTTGCAGCGAACCATAATGTCAGGTCGGGACGGATGCTGCGCGTTGAATAGGCAGTGATATTGGATACGGTTGTGTTGATCATTTCGGAAGTATATTTCGTCGGACGGATAACGAGTTTTTGCCGATTGAGGTGATTACGAATAAGCAATCCGTTTGTATATATTTCTTGCTCGCGCTGAGGATTACATGGTGTCGTCAAACGCCCACCCCTAAATCTGAGGGCGTTTGTAATCTTCCTATGGTATCGACGTGAGAAGAGAAACTAAGCTCTTCCGATAAAAGTGTGTATGCCAAAACAAAAACCTAATCGCGCATTTACGGATTGACGACGCAGACTTGGATTATACAATTATAACGAGGATATAAGTAGCATTGTATAGCACAAACACACTAGTGACGCGATGGGTGCGCGTTAAGGATGCTGTTGCATGCTATGAACAGTAAATCATGCTTTTAAGAAGGGGTCGCGCGTAATGATAATGCAGTTTGGGGAATACCCTTAAGCCATGTCTACACCTTCGTGCGCCATGTAAATGAGACTATAGGATATAACTGGGTGTCGTTTAGTAACAGCCGTTGAATGGTCGGGCATTTAAGTGAGCTTCCGGGACAAAAGGATCCGGGAAGAACGTTTTAAGTTAATTACCAACAGGCCTGTGTGTTGCGTGACGTGAATCATTGTAACGGAAACCTTTCATCTTCTCAGTTGCTCTTTCTACACAACAGCATATTTCCTAGCAGTGTTATTCCCAAGGTTGTTGAGCTAGTCAACAGACTTTTGATTTCTGTGTCTCTTTCGTGGTAGGATGCATTTGTGTTGCACTTTGAAAAGAACGAAAATTTAATGACGTGTTTGAGGGGAGTAGCTTTCCAAGATGGCACGACGCTAGATTATAACGCAGTTCATATTTCATATGCGTGATAACGTGGTTGGCGAATGCTGCAGGACGAGACTTCGAAGTGCATCCAGAGAGCCGCTTGAAATTAGTGAACAGCGGAGGAGGCTGAAAACCAGCGCTTATAAGTAGTGTGATAATTTCGGCAGTACATGGTTTCGTTGGCCGAAGTAGGAAGCATATATGATGCTCGATGCGCATGTGCAGTATTTTCGGTTACCGCAGCGATACAGATGTAGCAGATTACTACAATGATGTACTGTGCACGCTTTGTATATAATTAGTAAGGCGTTTCAGTGTGCCATATTACTCAGCGTCATTACATCATTTACATGAAACCAGACAGTGGGTGTAAGTACTCTAGTTAATGTAATTATTCCACACATGCAGTTCGAGTTTTGACGGTCGCGATCGATCGTTAATCTGTACCGCGATAGACGCTGTTTACGACAAAAGTTTACTTCACTGTTTACCAAACAGGTAACACTGTAGCAGGTGTCACCTTCTTGCCTGACCTTTTCAGTAAGCCATGTATAACACATACATTTTTATCGAAAACTTAACCAGAGCAAGTTTGTCCCGAGGAAGGATTGTAACACGTTTTTCCGCACGGTCTGTACCCAAAACTGCATACTACACCATTCGTACAACTCTGCCCGGATGATGGTTGATAGCAAGTGGTTCCGCAGACTTGGTAGCCAAAACTGCAGACTATCCCGCTGTTACAAGATTCACCATTCGATGGTTTGTAGCATGTTCGTCCGCATAGCTGATAGGCGAACGGGCAAACGACACCGTTCGTGCAGGAATCGCCATTCGATGGTTTGTAGCATGTTCGTCCGCAGAGCTGATAGGCGAAAGGGCAAACGACACCGTTCGTGCAGGACTCGCCATTTGAGGGTCTGTAGCAGGTGTTTCCACAGGCTTGGTAACCGAATCCACAAATAGTCTGGGTATGTACTATAAGAACAGGGTGATTGTTAGATAAACATGATCGTCCGTGGATTTTTAAAGACATGTGACTATCGATAACGTGGTCTACTAATTTAATAGTCCCTTGTAATACATATGGTAATATACGCACCTTTGCTAATGGATAGAAGAGCGATCAGAACGGTCAAACAAGTGTATGCCAGTGTGGAAGCCATTCTTAAAAAAGTCAGACTGAAACTGATTGTCGGTTGTACATCCTTGAACACTATCTGTTTTATATACTTACTGATATTTGTGTTCACATTTGCAAAGACGTACCGGCAACAAATGGCCACCCGTATTTACCGCTGAATGCTACTTAGGTTTGTGATTCATTTGATTTCGCTGAAGTTGTAAATATTTACGGCGCAGTATCCGCAACCGATTGTTAGCGCCTTTGTGAACCAGATCTGCTATATCCTTTGTGTTATTTCTGAAAACGCTGATAAAGCACAACAAGGCGATTGTGAGGCTGTGAAGAAGGAACGTACTGTATACTTCCGGAAAAGAAAGAATAATACTAGGTTCATCGCATTTATGCGTTTTCTGCAATAACCTACGTGTAGATACAAGATTAATAAATCGGACATTAAGATTAAATGGATACAATTTTATGGTCTGGCAGTTGCTACATTTTTATGCGCATACGTCGACTAGAAATAAATCAACCATTAAGAGACATAGTAATGCAAACAACATACCGTACTGCGAAAAACAGTGTCGTATGACTATGTACATATGACAGAAGGAACAACAAAATTTAATATTCAATGAAACAAAACAAAGTCGTTCTTTAAGTCCCGTGACTTAAATCTCGTTACTTAATCCCAGCAACTGTGGCAGCGGAAAGGATTTCAGGAATAAGTTCATGTTTCGTAAGTTATTGACAACACATGCAAACTTAACTCTTCAAGGTGCAAAATTTGATGTAACATATTTTGCAAATTTGCAATACATCCATCGACTTCCAAAAATCTAATAAAGTTTAAAAGACGACATTCATCTACAAATGGGAAAGAGGTTCTGGTAGTCCAGACAGACTGTTAATCTTCATTTCGGCGCATCCCGGTGGATCTGGGAAATCGCAGTCCGGTCTGGCATCAACAAACGACTGGAGAGGTATATCGTTTGCGCTGATGCAATATGGTCCAAAGGCGGCATTGATGGCCCGGTCGATATCCTTGTCGTTCTGGGACATTTTACTGGGACGAGTTCGTGAGTCAACACACACGAAAGGCTTCTGGCAGAGACCGGTGGCCAGATTCGGTTGGAAACATCCGTAGATGATTAGGAATCGCTCGTAATCGGCCAAGACGACTACCGTATCACTTGGAGCTGCGAAAATAATTGTTAACAGCCTACTAGTGCTACTAACTGGATACCGTTATTTTTCTGCAGGAACATAAGAAATGTATGTTATCATGATCAGAAACAACAAATGCTGTAATGAAATATAGATGTTTCGTAAGGTAAGGGTGTATATTACGAGATCCAGAAGGGCGTTTCTTTTGTGAGCTTTCGAACAATACAAGGATCGAGCTTACTGGGTGAATATCCGGAATCGGAGGGATGATCATCTCCCAACTGACGCCCATCTGTTCCAACAACGCCCACCCAGGAAATATAGTGACACTCGCCATCTAGTGCATGGTACTCTGCAACCGTTAAGGACTGATACTCTGCCGGAGTCTCAGTCAGCGGCACGACGGTCTTGGTGATTCCGCGGATGAAGATATGGGAGTTGATGGTTTGTTTTCCGCTTGGTGTTAGTAGGCGATAAGTATACCAATGTCCATGTATCTGGCAAGTAAAGCGAGTAACACACATCAGAATATCACATACAACCAACCGTGTCATAGCTAGAACTTTCATGCAAGGACGAACGAACGAAATACATCGAAAGTAATTATAAGTGTAAAAGACTGGAAGCAAGCGCTGCCGCTAACGTGCACAACGGCATAGATAATTATGTACATGGTACATTATGGCAAACGATTCTGGATTCCTCTGCAACGACAAAAAAGCAACTGACTTACCTTTTCTGGTTTGAAATCTGGCATGGCCGGCATTACATTTGGGAAACCGCACAGCTTTTGCGCGAACTGGCCGTATCCATACGCTGGAGATGGCGGAAAATATGGTTGTTCTGGACTGTCGGGACTGTATGCGTAGACGTCACCCTTCCGCATAAGACCGGGCAGAATGCCTGAAACAATTTACCACGTTCGATCGCCGATGAATCGTTTGCGGCATCGATGTGCAGCTTTATGTTATTATTATTCCACTTGGATACTTTTTTTCGCTAATAAAAATAAAACTCACCAACAAACAAAGCTAGCAACATGTTATATATCCGGAATATCACCCATGCCAGACCAATGCAGAAACTTTCTACAAAGTTCAATTAGAGCGAAGTTGTGAACGATTTGACGAATTTAATTGTGGTACATGTTTTATGTAACAGAGCAAGGAACGCCCAGAATTCCAGTCACGCTGTGAAAGTGAAAACGGTTCAGCCAGCAACACTTGCCTAAATCTCTCACAACAAAGTCAACAACCTGATTTTTTCATCATCCTCGTTGAGTAATCCAAAGTTTAATTCACGCAGTCTGATCAGGCAAATATGTGCTTGCACAACTGACTATGTATGATTACACACATCAAGATATTCGGTTCCTTTTTTGTAACTGCGCCGTAACGCTTAATGCAAAAACCAGAATTATGTCTAATGATTACGCGCGCACTGGTAACGGCAGTTTGGATTATATCACCTAGACTATCGTCATCTCGAAACGTTTCTATTTTTGCCCACATCTGAGCAAAATAACAAGGTAACCGATAATCAGTAGTTTTATGCGCTCATTATAACAGACGGTAGTCACTTGAAACCCTGCTGTATACGATCAAGAAACTTATCTTTATGTACAAAAACTTCAGTAACTCCCCTCTTGCTTCTAGCCTTCAGCAAAACTGTACCATATCTCAACAAACACATACACATTAGAGTGGGCGCACTTATCGCGTTACGAATTAGAGAAGGTAGTAAAAATTCTCCATCAACGGTTTCACCTGTCACAAAAAGAGCAATGCGTCTTCTGACAGAGTACAAAAATCACAGACATTGTAGCAACTGTAGTAACGAGGAACAAGTTTATGATTAATGTTATTAAGAAAGTGTATATCTCTTCAGAGCGTAAAATTATCCCGCATTACATTCACCGGTTAGCAAAAACATATTAAAGTTTCCAAGACTTCGTTTACAAACGTTGAAGAGGTTCTGGTAGTCCAGATAGAACGCTTATTTTCTTTTCGGCACATCCAGTCGGATCCGGGAAATCGCAGTCCGGTCTAGCATCAACAAACGACTGGAGAGGAATGTCGTTTGCACTGATGCAATACGGACCAAAGGCGGCGTTGATGGCGCGATCAATATCGTACTTCTCGTTTTGGGACATTTTACTCGGGCGAACCCGTGTGTTGATAAACACGAAGGGCTGCTGGCAGAGACCAGTGGCTAGATTTGGTCGGGCGCATCCGTAAACGATAAAGAATCGCTTGTAGTCGGCATGGACGACTACCGAGTTACCGGGACCTACAGAAAGCATTGGTAGCAAAGCAGTGTTACTTTTCATGAAGATGGGACGAACTATACTGTATCTGTATACCACTAGAAACGATACATTTTAGGAATAATATATTTCCGAACTTATATACGTTTCTGTGCTTTAGATTCTTTGGATTTTAACTACATTTTTCGTGTACATCTACTTACTGGGTGAATACCCGGAATCCGAGAAGTGATCGTCTCCCAAATTACGGCCATCTGTCCCGACAACGCCGACCCAGAAATCATAGTGACAACCGCCATCCAGTGAATGGTACTCGGCAGCCGTTAAAGACTGATATTCCGCCGGAGTCTCAGTCAGTGGCACGACGGTATCGGCGATTCCGCGGATGAAGATATGGGAGTTGATGGTTTGTATTCCGCTTGGCGTCAACTGGCGATAGGTATACCAGTGTCCATGTGTCTATCAAGTTACACATCACAATTATATATGGCCTAAAGTTCAAGCCAACTTTCGTGTTACAATAGACGACCGAAATACTCCAAAGATATGTGTAGAAAATGAAGTTCAAGACGCAAACCGGGTGCCGCCGATAAGTACCACGCATACCGTATGTGATACCGTATGGTACTTACTGTCAGTGCGGCAAATTAGTACTCATCTTACTTTTTCTGGTTTGAGGTTGCTCATGGCCGGCATCACATTCGGGAAACCGCATAGCTTCTGCGCGAACTGGCCGTATCCAAACTCTGGAGATGGTGGATAGTATGGCTGGTCTAGACTATCCGCGTAAACGCCACTGATCCGAATAAGACTGTGCAGAGAGCCTAAAAGTACTCGTCAAGTGTACTGGGAGGCATCGTTTTGATTTTGGTATTAGTTTTATATATTTATTGTTCGATCTAAAATTTTGTTTCATTAATGGAGACTCACCTAGAATTATAGCTAGCAGCATTGTGGAGCAATACAGAAACTTAACAGGAAGACAGAGTAAGCGATTGAATAAGTGGCTGATGTCTTCACTAACAGAGAACAGGACAGTAACAGAACTTCCAGTCATTCCGCGAAGTGCACGGTCCAGCTATGTAGCTGCACTTACATAAATCTGATATAACTGCTGCAAGCACTTTCTTTTTTCAGTTATCCGCATTGAGTAAGCACAGTAACAAACCGCCTTGCATAACTACTGTGGTGCATAACTACTATAATGGTATGTGAACTGCACATAATATTATTATGTATCAAGATATTCCATATATTTTTTTGTAAATGCAGCAGCATGACAACTAGTCTTATGTAATCGTATGCCTTGTTGATTACGAACACGGTAAAGTTGGCAGTGTCTTATAATACTTCTGGACAACCAAACAGTCCCTGAGTGAGCATGAACTGTACGTGGATCCGTTATGTGACTCCTGTCTGAACACATGCAGGAAGATCATGCAACGTAGTCAACCAAGAACGCGGTTTTCCTTCTCGGAAAATGACGAAAATTGCTGGTATAATCCATTGCAATATGATTCCATACTACCGCAAGTCATTAAGTATATAATTACACCCGTGATAAAGCTGCAGCCTGGTTATCAGGGATTTGCGTAGCGTTATGTAATACCGAATTACGGTACATGACGTTCAACATGACGTCGTTTATGGTCCTTCCAACAAGCTCCCCTGGGAACCTGATGGTCGTGCCTGGCTGCCAACTAGCTGACAAGATATCAGATCACGAGCAGCACGTGAAATCGCATGGAATATCCCCGATTGAGCATTGACTGGAAAGCCTACGAGACCGTTATCGAGACCACTCGTAGGCTTTATGTTAATTAGAAACGACCACAACTTTTTTCTTTCGAAATAACGATTCGAAACGTCAGCTGCTACAACTGATTAAGCTTTTTCTTGACATTTTGAGCTATCGTATGTCACTCTTAAGAGAAATGGATGCACCTTATACAAAATACTGACAACATGGAAGTCTACCCGAGAACAGTGCGCATATACCACTCTGCGACAATAGTTCTGCGCAGGTGTGCGATTGTCCATTCCTCACATCAAAGCAGCCAAAAACAACGCTATGTAAGAATGAAGTTGCGTAGGCCATCGAGACGCCAGCCTTAGGGTATCGTTTTCACCTCAAACAGTAATACCCGAAAAATCTTAATTTTTAAAGCAACAGCAGTGGCACTGGAACCGGGCCGTTCAGTTGTAATTTGTGCCACATGATTAGTGTTACAAATTACCCGATACTTCAATGGATACTTGGAAATCTGGAGCTCACAGTCTTTTTGCAAGGCGCGCACAATCGCTAATGCTATCCATTAGGTAACGCTACAAAAATGTTGTAAACCTATCTTAGCCGAATACATGGGACGCACGTTCGTCTACCGTGGTCCACTAGCATACAAAGGTTCATAATTGGTCCAATCTTACACATTTTCGTTTCCGGTACATATTATTGGACACCAGATAGCTGTAAGATGTGGTGGCCTATGATCACATGATTTAAGCTAATGTCCATCTTAATTGAACTTTCCATTCTTTCTTTAGTAAAACCACCATGTCACACAGAAATGTGCGCCGTATGCTTAAAAGGCGCATGCTGCAGATTTGCTGATACCTTCATTCTTTAAACTGTGGTTGCTGTTGCGGCTTTGTTTCTTGCTGATCATTACTTGAGACAAGAAGATTTTGAATATTAAAAGAATGAACTACAGCATGAACTGGACGACAACGATCACAATAAACATCGGTAGTCCAGAACGGCAGACTCTCGCTTTTATCACTCCACTCCTTGACGTTCGAATTTTCGTCGCCGTTTCCGCATTCTGCCTCAACACCGCTTTGCTGATCACCCATATCATCAAACCCGCATATATCAATCAGTCTACCATCTACCTTCTATTCCTGTACATCGCTAACACCATCTATCTCGCCGGAGCGTCACCATTCATTTTTCTCGCCGACGTATACAGCATCGACATCAGCTCGTTTGGGATGACGAGTTGTATGCTGTTTGGTTATTTCCATTACGTCAGCAGTCTGATCCCCGTAATGGGGCACTTGCTGATTGCATTAAACCGGCTGTGGGCAGTTCAGTTCCCTCATAATTACCGCGTCTATCATACAAAAAAAGCTGCTTGGTTAATTTGCCTGGGAATGGCTCTTTACGTTCATGTCATGAAGCTGCCTCCATTTCTTCTTTACAAACCTTTACCATATCAAACAACTCCAACAACTCCTCCCACGTGCACCGGATTTACTCCTACAAGTGGATTTTTCTACTGGTCTCGTACGGATAGCTTCTTGAACCGGTTTGGTCCAATGTTCGGTATAATCATAATCTACGCGTATGTGATGTGCAAGCGGTTACACAAGAGGAAGACGGTAGCCGTTGGTGATGATAGTGTGACCAATCCACCCAAGCGAACAATAAACGAAGCTGACGGCACTGGAAGTACTGGCAGGGTTGTCCCAGGCCGTCAGAATATTGTTCGGCCATTTTTCATCCTGACCTTTACCACAGTTAGCGTTATCACGTGCTGGATGCCTTTGGCCGTCCTTTTCGTCTATCAGCGGTTTCTGGGTCCGAAAGCTCCAACGGCGGTGTCCACCGCTGTGCAGTACTGTCTTTTCTTGTACACATTGCAAACCTTGTTCGACCCATTGATGTGGATTTTTGGTTTCCAACAAGTGCGTTATCGTCGACGTGGTTGTTCGGCCTTCTGCACGTGAAAGAAATGACAGAACGTACTGTTACGTACAGTATGCGTACTGTACTACATCTCTAGAGAAAAAGTGGTGGAATCGTTTGAGAAAAGTTTTTCATAGCAGGGAGTTCAAGCTGAACTGTTAAACTGCTTTGGTGGGGTAATAGACCGGATACCAGCGGAATTATAGCATGGATTACAGTTCACAGTACTTGCGCCTGTTTTGTCATAAGTGAAAGTTGTAAAACTTCTATTTTTTGGCGTCTACATATATCCGGCCATTTGATTGTTTCCGTAGCCAACCGGCTAAAATATTATTGTGTATTAATTGTTGTAGTCTCTCGTGTATCGTGATCTGGTAACGCACAACAACTATAGTATGCATGTACTCTGCACACCCGATATAAAGGAATCATGTTATTCTGCTGCACTTTACTAATTGGTTTCTGGTGGTTTTTCGCAGCAGCCGATGTACAGACTTTACTGTGTAGTTTCTAATCCATGTGAGCGACCGCAGACAAGTTCAAGTTTGCTTTTTTCTGCAGTAAAAACCCAGATTCAATCGGTAACAAGTCAACAACAAGCATGGCGAAAACATTCGCATTTCGTCATAGAGCAAAACAACATGAGACAGTGCAGTTGGTTTCAGACTTCAATAAACTGTTAGAGAAACATAAACTGTATTAATAAATTGTTAGACCGGTAAAAACGCATGCAGTCATCGTCATTCCTTACGTATAGCTGACCGAAGGAGACTGGACTGGCACCGAAGCAGCAGCCGCTGGAGCAGCAGCCGCCACAGGAGTCTGGACAGACGCTGCTGCACCCACGACATTCTGCGGTGAAACCACATTAACCGGCACCGTCTGGGGAACGGCAGCCTGCTGAGCACCCCAACCGACATTCTGCTGCTGCAACGGCGAGTACAGCTGGACCGGCTTCAGCTCCACCTTGTTCTGCGGGACCAGCAGCTGGATGGGACGGTAGTTGATCTGGGTTTCGGGCTTGTAGAGCTGGACCGGGTGGAGTTGCGTTTTGGGGCCCCAGGACTGTTGGACGGGAGGTTGACCCCAACCTTGCTGCACGGGTTGGACCGGTTGACCCCAACCGGCGCCG
>JAQGAU010003966.1:0-12320 GCA_034698045.1 Paramacrobiotus richtersi
CTAAACGCGGCAGCCACAACCATGAGTACTGCATATCGTTTCATTATCACGTTATACCTGTTGATGGCCACTACACTTGTCCACTGTACTGATGACGACAGTTCAGAAGATATAGCACCAAATAGCGAGGAATCGGTCTCGCGCTACCTGGGCACGAGTTACGACATCATGCGCGCCAATCCCTTTTCTCTGCAGACCGATCCCGGAATTGGTAACGGTGGGGTGCAAGTTGTGAAACTGCTCAACACCGTTTACCGTGGCAATCGCCGGTGTCCGCTTGCGGGCATTTGCTCCTTTAGAGACGATGGGCGCACGCTGAAAATATCTTCCCATGTTATTCCCATTAAATCTGTTGCCGACTACCAACGAGCCACGAAGAGAACGTTGAATATTTACGGACAATTTCGGGTAAGCAAGGCTACATACAGTTTTAAACCGTACAAAAAGAAGTACAGTCTATAACATATACTGTGTTTCGCATATCACAGAACAAACTGCAGTGATATTAGACATAAAGGGTACTCGCAATAGAATGAATAGACCACGCACTAGCTTCCAGGCTCAGCTTTTGCTTGCTGATTTGGTCTAAAATGTGATCAAAAGTTTGAAACTGTTACATGCTTAACTTGAATGACATTATAATAGGCAAATGTTTACAGAATTTGTCAGGGTTTTTGAAATACGTAAATAACAATCAGCTCGTGTTTGTAGAACGATTTGATAAACGGTATCGGAATTTTGACTCCTGACCTCCATTCCTTACGGGAGCATCTATCTGAAGGAACATTCTACGTGGACTTTCTGAACATTACGAGTAATGATGAAGCTCAACTGGAGTACAGCTCTGTCAAGTCCTTAACCGACGAACTTGCCAGCGCTCTTTGCGATCTGCCGGATACATACGAAACTGACGATTACATGAGTTTTCTCCAGCAATTCGGCACTCACGCTATCGTCAAGCTCCAGCTGGCGGACTTATCACGTCAACGGGTTCCCGTTGATATGCAGGCCATTTTTAACCATCTCGTAAAGACAGGGGTGACCTTTACCGGAAGCACTCGGGGTTTATCAGAAAGTCTGCTTTTGGGCGCGGTCACGACAACGATACTGGAGCGAATTGCGAAAGAAGTCCTGACAAACTCCGGATCGATGCCGCCATATGAAACAGCGAAAAGTGTTCCTTTTGTAACGGCTGTTGTGGAGATTGCTTCGCTGATGACGGTTAGCAGAATTCAGAGATCCTCAGCAGAGAGCTGCAGGTACAGTACAGGTGTCTGTTCATTGCTATCATTCAGATTTGCTCGTAGCGTATCCCAAGACGTTTTTTGAACTTTTATATAAACAGAGATGACATAATATTGTCCATTATTGCTGTGACTTTAATGTATCAGCTGAAACAATTTGATTAACCGGTTTTTCAATCGACAGTTGTTTACATTCCCAGTGTTATCAGTACGTGATGATGATAGCTTATGTTAAGCTGTAACCGCAGTACCCCATCAACTGTAAACACGCACTTTCATGGAATACCGTATATCCAGATCTCAGGCACACCATGATTCACATTCCCTTCGTTTTAAATGAGATTAAAGCGTGCGTAAAGTACTCTAAGGGATATGTGTTTTACAATACTCTCTAATTTGCACCCAAATTGGTCAAACCCTTGCGAAAAACCACCGTAACGAAGTCTGACACCTTTTAATCGACCTTAATAGTAAAGCTTTTGTTAGCGTCTAGATCATATTGCGTAACTGACGTTATTATTACTGAATATTTCAGTATATTTAACAAAACTGAACGTCTGGGGTCTTGCTTCCCGTAGTGCAGAATGCAGATTCAAAAAAACGATGGTTTTTTTCTAGGCAGCTTTTTAACGGATTCGAGAAACGTGCAAGAGCCAAATGGGTTTCCGTCATCCAGACCAATCTCCGTCGCGCCCTCCAAGACTACAAAAAACACAGCCACGCCGAACACCCCGATAATTCGGGCCAGTCCATCCCGTGGCCCCCGTCGATTCTCAGCCAGATCCGTACCATCCAGAGTGCCAGCGTCCTTGCCAATCAAGGCGATCCTTGCCTGGACCTTCGTCAATCTATCCTGGGTCGCGGTTACGACCTTCTGCGGGCGGATCCCGTGGGAGCGGGACGTGACGCGGGGGTTCATCAGGGTGAATCACTGATTCAGTTTAAGCCGTGCACTGCAGACAGAGCCTGCCGAGAACCCGTCAGTTGTGTTAACGTTCGGTCGTCGCACAAACAACGAACTGAGCTTCGATTTCGGGAACGTAGCGACTACCATGCGGAAATTCTGGACAGGTTTGTCATGGTCCAAAACGCGCTCCATGTAAGTATACAGTTGGTTTCACAACCTATTTAATTTAATGCATGTGAAATGCGACCAAAGCGCTTAGAACAATGAAGTGTTGAGGTATGCAGTGACGTCCTGATAGAGAATCCCTTACGCGATCCCATTCTGATTAGATCACAATCTGGAAGGTGAAATTCGGAAAGTTGTGATGTTTGCAAACGCCCTTATGCAGGGTTCTGTAATGTACATTCTTTATTCAGAGGTTCTTTTTTGATTGTAGCCGACGGTTGTACTCAGTACCGGTATCCTGAGCCCATCATACCGCACAATCCAACAACTGACTACTCAAGGTGGCACCATAACCGACACTGTTTCCTACACCACAATGCAAGAAGCCAAGCTGGTTTACAGCAGCGATGACATTCTCCTGGATCCGCGTTTTCTATCCGATGCCTGCTTATTACCGGATTATTACGATCCGGCAGGGTACGTCAGTTTCTTAAAAGAATACGGAACACACGTTATCGTACGCCTGCGATATGGCAACTTCTCCTCTATCCGATCCGTTCGCTATGAGAGCAACCGGACCAATGGACCGCGAAGAGCCCCCAAAGCGCATAAAATTGTAAAGGATTTGGTTCGTCCAATCGCTGTGACGTTAGCGAACATCACATCGTTCCTCACTCCGTACACAATCCTCCAATCGGCAGTTTCTCCTGAATGCAGAAAGCTGGCGCGTAACGGTACTCGGTTAGTCAGGCTTCGTCGGTTTCTGGATGAAGCCATGATTGACTACGCTCAGAATCCTACAGTGTTCATCAGAAGAACGACAACTACCACGACCACAACTTCGAGCACGACTACAACAGCGCTGACTTCGCGTTCTACAACAACAACACCAGCAACGTCTACCACTACAACGACAACAGAACCGTCTACTACAACAACCACGTTGGCTACTACAACAACCATCCATCCCGTACTTCTGCTACCGCGCGGTACAGCACGTGGCGTTGTCCGCGACGCCGAATCCAACAACCGTCTCTCCGATGTCACAATCGTCGCTCAGCTCCTGGACAGAAACTTCAAATCAGCCTTGGAGAAAACCGGTTCCACGGGTGAATTCGCCGTATCCCTTCCCACGGCCCCTGACTACATATTTCGTTTCGAGTTGTCAGGGTACTACACAGCCGTCATGCACGACCAACGGATTGCCGCCAATGAAGACCTGATTCTCGAGCCGGTGTTGTACATCAACAAGCGTTTTGTGGGGGAAGGCACAGCCAGCGGGATCATCCGCAACGCTTTTAACGGTCAACCGGAACCGAGCGTTTCTCTTCATTTCCGCTCGGGAATAAATGTCATCCATGGAGAAGTTGTTTTGACCACCCGCTCCAGTGGAAGCGGTACATGGTCGTCTAGCTTAATAACCGGGCATTACACAGTCCAGGCTGTCAAAGATGGTTTTAGTAACATGACCTTTACGGTTGTTGTACTGGGCGGAATGGAGAAAGCCAATCAGAACAGTATAATCAGTCCAATAATTACCAATGACGAGATCCGGTTCGTACTGCGTTGGGGCGAGATACCAGCCGATTTGGACCTGCATATCCGCGGTCCGAATGACGGAATCATCGACAGAATGCACGTATTCTTCCTGCGATCTGAGATGGTCAGCCCCGATGGTAATACTAATCTGGACGTAGATGATGTTAATAGTTACGGTCCCGAGACGATTACCGTCACGAAGCAGCTGAACGGAACGTACCGAGTTAGTGTCCACGATTACACTAACCGTGACCAGTTCAACAACCCCGGATTACCCAACTCCGGTGCGGAGGTGAGAATGTATCGTGGGGCGATGGAGATTGGCCGGTATTTTGTACCTACCGGTAGGAATGGCACAGTGTGGACGGTGCTGGAGATGGATGGGCCGCGTGTGACATTACTCAACGGAATTAGTTCGGTTTCTTTGCCGCAACTAGTGGATCTTGATATTGGTCAGATTTAACTGAATCTCTCGGTGTGTTTGTTCATAGAACTGAGGGGACCTTGTCCGTTTCTATCACAGTCTGATACTGACTACTGAGCTACGCTAGTACTGTTAGTAAAACATGAGAAAGCTAGTATGGTCCAATAACCGGTTTATACCCAAGCCCTGTAGTATACCAGACCGTATACGCATCACGAGGTAGTATTCTTTGTATCCAATGACCAATCAGATTAACAGACGTAAAACGTTATTGAAGTGCAGCTGATGCTGCGTATTGAAGGTACTGTGGTGGTTAAACGTTAGCATTAATATAAAAAAACATCGTTAGCTTTGTGGCACTGATGCCACGGTACATATGAAAAACTTAAAACAAATAAATTTTTATTGTTCACTCTATTTACTGGTAGGGATTGGGCAGTGATCTCGATTCTAGGGTAAACATTACAAATCACCCATATTCGCCGGAAGCACACCAATAAACCCCACTGACATTAAACTCCGGTGTACCATTTTTGAACATAATCGCGCCTCCCAACTGGACATCCGTGAATCCCAGTTTTTCAGCCAAGACAGCAGCTTCCGTATTAACAGCCATCCGCTCGCACTGCACTAACTGGATGCGTTCGGGAAGATTGCTCAGCAATGTCACAACCAATTCCTCGGCAACATCGACACTGTAACCAAATAGCGGTCGCATCTTGCCTACTGTGTTCCCAGCACATTTCCGAATCATCCCGTATCCCGCAATCTTGCCATCCTTCAGACACACACACGAACAGACGACGTGCGGATGATTCAGCCAGGCTTTAAGGAACTCGGTGCGATCGGCCGGAAAGTATTTCCGATCAAAACGGCAAAGGTCATCAAAATCGACATCTTTTACAGCAACGACCTGTAGACTATCGTTTTTCTTGCTCACATCCCATTTTATGGGATCAGACATACGAAGCACGGAGCCCACATGCGCACTGATCGACGCAAATCCATATCTTTTGTACCACTCCACCATAGACTCGACCGCATACAATCCAGCCACCCGATTCCCCGCGTGTTTGAGACATTCCTCGAAGAGTTTCTTACCAATGCCTCGTCCGCGGAATTCTTTTGCAGTGACGAATGTTCCTATAAAGCATAACTCGTCGCCGTAGTTGCAAGCTGAAATCATGCTGACGATCTTGCCATCCACGATGGCCACGAAATTTGCATGTGGATCAATGGAATTCGTGAAAACAACGTGATCGTAGTTCGCCGACCAGCTATTTTCCACGCACATGGAATGCAGCACGGACTGGATTTGACTACGGAGATGATCGGTGTCACAGCAGACTATCTGCAGACCGGGGATGTCCATAGTTTCTTGTCGATAAGCTGCGATCCGTCGTCGACAGAACTCTACGTTCGGGTTGTTCTTGCGGAGAGCAGGAGTGCGATCGATATACCGCCGCAAACAACTGTATCTGCCCCACAGTACGGTACATGAACGGTTTTACTGTTGTCAAGTAAGCCGCCGTGATGTCTACCAGAGTAACCTATATAGCGGCGGAGATAGTATTGTACACAACTGGAGATTACTGATTGTTTGGCTCATCGCTGTTGCCTGCGCATGACGGGACAATTGTTACAGCTGGTTTATCAGAGTTTTAATCACCGTCTAATCACCTTTTCGAGCGAATTATGCTACGCATCGAAATTTGTCTGCATTACGCTACTGTATACGGTTTACACACAAAAAAATTTTCGATATTTTCGGGCGATGTGGTGGAATTTGCACGACTCATGCAGTTCAAACATCGGCAGCTGTCAAAACATCGGCCTCCTGAACATTAACAGTCAATGCCTTCAAAAAGTCCACAACTTGTCTGGTAGATACTGTAGAGTCTGACAGAGTATTACAGACAGATCGTAAATAAACTCCATTGGCTCCTATCCAACAAAAGTTAAGTACATAATACGTACGTACGACGATGCTGAGATGCTCACAACAAAAAAGAGAGACACTAGAAACAGCGTAAAATCAGAATACGTCCTCCAGGTCCTTGGACGTGTCGACCGTCCCCAAGGCGCAGGTTCCTCGCTGGGTTTCCACGATTATCTGTTGTCGAAGGAATTCCATTGTCAGGGGATCTCCATTGCTTTCGCGAATTCTGCGCCCTACCTTCTTCGACAACGCCTTAGCCTGCGTTCTCCAACTGCCCATCGTCTCAGAAGCTACTGGCTGAACTATGAAACGGTCTGACAGGACAGTATTGCGCCTTTCCATTTCCCGCTCCCACTGGTCAGCGGCAGCTCCGCATACTGAAGACGTTCAAGCGATGTAAGCAACCGCGAAAGTGTCCGCAACCGTAACACCACATACGAGTCAGAGTGGCATGCCGGATTTCCATCGCATGAAGTTCATTCAGCACTGAATGACGTTGTTCGCCGCGCCCTTATTTCGGCAAATGTTCCCGCTATTCGGGAACATTAGGGGCGACGGTAAGCGACCGGATAATGCCTTAGGTGACGGCCTTTGCTCCGTTTACAACTCAGCCCATGATGATCATACACATTTTCATCTGCTTTGCATCTGCATCGCTGGTCCTTGCAAATCTCTGCACCCAAGCGGTTGGCAACTGCGATTCTAAAATGTGAGTCTTCCGACAAATCTCCAAAAGTGGGACGGGCAATGCTCTAAATGCAGACAACCAGGCTCAAGACTCGGGCGAAACGGGAAGAGGTAATTACGCCGGCGGTCTCCATAATGCAGACCAAGATTCTAGTATACAGTACTGCGCGTCCGTTCACACCGGTTGAAAGCTTTGCAGTTCTGGCTGAGGAGGCTCAAGGTCGGTTCCAAGTACAAAGTAACGTACAATGTAACGAAAGGCAGAGTACAAACCGCAACTTTGATCTGATACAAGTACATCTAATGCATATTTCCCAGTTTTTACTATAATGAGAAAAAACGTCAATCGAAAGGTATGATTTCAGAAAAAGTAGACGGAAAAAAAAAAAAAAAAAAAAAATTAAAAAAGCCATTGAGAAGAACGAAGGTTTTTTCCAAGAAAGCGTATGTGCTATCCTAGAAAACAGAAATTCTTTCGCCTGAACAGTATGACCCGGAATGTTCCAACAGTGTGCATTTTGATCCGAGATGTGATAAAAAAGTACTATGCTCTTTGTCTGAGTGTCACATGCCCTCCGCACCCAGATATTGCTCGACTTTCCCAACAGTTTTCTGCAGATATATGTGCTCATGTACAGTCTGTATTCCGCCGCATTAAGCCACCATTCGATAGGAATTTGATATTTGCAACACTGCGTTAGCCGATACTTGTGAAAACTTGGTTCCTTCTTTCACTACACCCCAAGTAAAATGGTCTCGGTTGCCGCACTGGTCTGTATCCTGGCCACCGTCTACCTTGTGGTCCACAATGCGGCAAGTATGCCTGCGCCATGGCCGAATCACTCTCAAGAAGATTTCGTGCAGGTGAGTGATTGCGTTTTGTAGAACTGAAGAACTGTAAATTTCAATGTGCGGCAGATTTGTAAAACAGCTCTTGTGAATTTCCACTGACACCTTGACGTTATGGTACAGCCCAACTTGCAAATTCTAGCTGAATAGGCATTGATTTAACTTCTGTTGAATATCCTGCAAAGTATCTTTCAGCAAAATTTCTTTCTGCAAAGCGTACCTGTCGAAAAGTTACAACTTTTACAAGCGTGTTTGTAGCAATGTTGGCAAATTCATGAATGCCTCACAATCTCCAAGCACTGCTTAGCTGTGAGCCTGTGCGGTGGCATTTCTCAGGTGGATTCTTGCTAGTGACTATTATCAATGCTGCAGGAAATCCAGCAAGTTAGCGAGGCCATGGCGGAAGCCCAGACAGCGAGTGGCAGCCGTCAGAAACGCGCGTCGGAAGTCTCATCCACCTCGTCGCCGGTGGACACTGCTCTCTGCCGTCGGCTGATCGCCAATATGAAACGATTCTGGCAGCTGTGCGACGGCAACGCGGCTACCAACTGCCGAAGCGGACCTCAGCACGCGGTGGCTGCGCTGCAGCCGCAGGGTTGCGCGATTGTTCTCGAGGGACAGGACTTGGACGATCTTCTCTTATATTCCGGTCGGCTTCTGAACCTCCCGAACGCAATCCGCACCACAACATGGAGTTGGCAACGGTCTACTGACATCTGGGACGTAACAACTACTACCCAAGGATACTACTACCGCTAGCTCTCGCGATTTACAATTCAGTCTAGTTGTGAAACATATCTGCCGAACTCCGAAGGGTTTATCGGTTTCTGAGCCTGATTATTTTTATCATCCGTTCTTTCACCTGATTTTGCGCAAGTGTCAACGGTTTATATTTCGCAGTGAGATTTTTCGACAGTTTTTCGACAACCTGCTCTCCGATTATCTAACACATCATTCAAGCGGCGAAGAACCAGCCCTAGAATGACCGATGAATAAAAGGCCTCCGGAAATACGAAGTCATTCAGCAAGCATATACAGTACTTTGCTAAATTTGATCTTTATCCAGCCCGAGAATGAGAGAAGTATTAGCACAGCGATAGCACAGAATCAGAATGATTGTACCGGTATTATTATGTTCCTGTTTAAATTTATGCTCACTGACCGTTTCTCTCCATTAGAACACAGGGTAACAGGTGTAACATTTCGTTGTAATAAAGTATGTGGAAACATCACAAGCAATGTCACAGTAGAACTCATCGATTGACAAATATTTCTTCGCATTATGGGGCATCGTAAAGTGAGCCCAAGTGCCTCTCAGGTTGCGTTGGACATTAGCGTCCGCTCTGTCTTTACAAGATTCACGTATCTCAAAACAACAGGTGTCCACTACAGTCCATTCATGTGTGAGTCTGTGAGACGGCTACATCAATACATACCTCTGAACTAATGACCAAGACAAGACTAGTTTATTCCTCTGACCATTTCGGTTCAGCAGGTGCCGTGCATCGGCATGCAGAAACAAACAGTAGGATCATATCGAATTATGGGAGAATAGTCATGAAGGAGAAACAGTACAAAATCCACTGCCTAAAAGGCTACAACAACATAAAAAAACCAACCATAATAGACCTGACTGATATTCGTTAATGTACATTTCTGAGATGGATTGTAGCTTGGTTCCTCAAATCGGTGGGCTTATTCGGTCTCGAAAAGACGGCAATGTACAGTAATTCTGCAGTTATGTAATTATCTAAGCTGCAGGTTATAATTCCAGACTCGAACAAAAATATCCGGACGTCCATAATTACTGTAACCTGCTATAACGTTTCATATCGCATCTAAATTAAATTACAGACATGCGGGTCAACTATAAACGTAATATGCGATTCCGCATCAGCATGATGTGCACACACAATCCACGTGGATTGTGGGTTCAGACGCGGCATGAACACAAGTCTGAAATCTTCATCGCTTGGCGCTTGCTTTCAACGCGAATCATCTGCGAAAAATTTGCAGTACTCGTACGAGACTTATTATAATACAGATCTGGTCTGCAAGTCACTATAAAGGAAAGTCAGTGCTCTTGCAAGTATAATATGAGGAAAAAGCACGAATGCTGGAGTGTTTGTGTATGGGCAGTTTGCACAACAGCACTGTCAGCGGAATGGTTAGGTATGTGCTTTGTTTAGTTCAATTGCCTTCACAATGCCATGGGGATAACGGCAGGCATTGCCACGTAAGCAAGCAATGTTATTTTTTATCATCTTTTGCACCAGTCTTAATCCACTCAAGACCGTGTGCGCCATGGCTACACCAACATTGCCCACATACACTAGTGAGGCGCTGAATTTGCTCTACAGAATTCCAGCAGAACAGTTTTCAGTGTCAATGACGAATAGCTCTACAACATTTACGGCTGATATTCGAGTCAATGAGCAGCCGGAGTACCCCGATATTCCAGCATCTACCTGGAGTGTTGGAATAAAAATTGGAGAGGATAACGGCAAGGTTTCTGTTTCAGTTCTTCCGAAGGACGCCGAAAGCGAACTGAAGTGCCCGACCCCAGTAACAGTAGTTTACAAAGTGCTGTACGTCATTCAGAACTTGTAGGATAGAAAAGGAGTGCCTGAATTCAAAAAAACCATTGTAAACGTGTGACTACTTCAAATAGGTGTACAATGTGCAATACGGTATGTACAAGAACTGTTTTGAGGAACTGTTTTGAGGTCTTGGTATTAAAAAGGAATGAACTGTGCAGATTAAACTTGTTATTTTCTTAATTTTTTTAAAAGAAATACGCATCAACTGCTGCACTGGTTTCGGTCAGTGAGAAACTGTTAGCGGTTCACTGACGTTTGACTCTGAAAAAAATACGCTAGATTTTTGCATTGTAGGTGGTGTAAACAAGCCGCTGTGGGTCTTCTTGGGGACCTGGAAGTCGGATCGGGCGAGTGCTCAGCCATGAACGTACGTGATCTCGACGGTCTGGCAGAAAAAATATGCTTCAACTCGTGTCGAAAAGTTCATTATCAAATGCGAAAAGACGCTGTTGTACTGGTATATCTATTTTTTTATGCCAAGAAACCAACTGCACGTGGGGATCTGAAGGAACTTTTAGCTTCGGGCATACTGTCGGACTGCACCCTGATGTGTGATGGGGAAGAGTTTTCAGCTCACCGCGCCGTCTTAGCTGCTCAGTCTCCCGTGTTCGCTGCCATGTTCCATAATGAAATGACGGAAAAATCATCCGGAGTAGGTAAAGTTGACGGAATCAGCCCGGATGTTTTGCAGATGTTGCTGCAATTTGTCTATAGCCGAAGTTCGTTGGACATTGGAATGTCATATGATGAACTGGAAGAATTGTGGTTGGCGGCCGATAAATACGATATGGAAGATCTGCGTGCGGCATGTGAGCAGGAGATGATAGACTGTATCAGTACTTGCGTCGCTTTTAGGTACCTTTGCTTTGCGCGAGAACACAAGCTTAGAAAACTGGCGATTGAAGCTGCAAAGATTATCGGCAAAAACCCAGAACAGACGGTTGTCGATTTCTGAGGATATATGAGATTAATAAAGGACCGCTTGAATGTATAATATTGAGCATGATCTACAGGTTTTCATCATTTTGCGTATTCAGTCTGGGGGGCCGGTCAGTGTTGGAGCCCGGACCATGCCTTGTAATATGTCATAAGAACTCAGTGTCCTTTTTTTAACATTTCGTACCGAACAAATCCCTCAGTCATGGACTCGTGGTCATCCGTTTTTGTATTGATACAATGTTATGGCCTTTCTGGAATGCATACTGATTCGGTCATCTAGTTGTCTTTTTTTGGTACCTGACTTGCCGCAAAATTTCTGCGGATATGATGCTCTGGGGGCAGAGTTCTCACATTTCGTCCGCGTTCTTTATTCTTACTCGACGATTAAACGCTATCCGCAAGTGAGGAAATAATGTATGTTATGGCCGTATGATATGGCAACATACCTTATGTCTTGCTACCGCGTAAGGTTACCGCACTACCGGTGCGCCGCATATTCGGATACACTCAGGAATACGTACAATGTCTGTACTTCTACATATGCAATCGAGGCAAAAAAATGCTTATTCGTTAACTGAACTGCAAACTGCATAAACACTGCAGATAACGTTTGCTTGTCTTAGTAAATCGGATGGGGAGGGTGCAGCAGAAGACCCTGCCGCTGCGTCCAAATCTACCATCGGTTGTGGGTTCAGTGTAATGCGTCACAAGTGACATAACAACACGTACGCATACAGAGATACAAGCGTGACGTATGTGGTATTAAAACTAGGTGTTACATTTCTTCTGGTTTACCCTCTTCCCAGACATTCGATTCCAGGTACGACACCGTATTTTGTTATCGTGTTTGTTGTCGACTTAATACTTCTCTTAGTTATTACCACGTAACCACCGGCCATGAAGCAGCAACAACTTTATTCGGACATACAAAACTCAATAAAACCGAACCCAGAAACGCAGTCATTCCTATGGTCATTAGACTATGGTGGTAATTTCATCCTTGAGGTCCTTGAGCCAAATGGCGTAC
>JAQGAU010003967.1:0-12319 GCA_034698045.1 Paramacrobiotus richtersi
AGTTGATCCATGTTAATGAATGCTTCCTACAAGTCTACAATAAAAACGTTACCTATTGCTTTATGACACTTCTGACGATGATACACAGAATTTATTTATGTCATATGTTACAGACGTACTGGACATAGTTATGCACATCACATAGTGCACAGCTGTCTTTTAACAAAATTTATTACAATTGACCACTGATTTCATAACTGGGAATAAACACGGTGCAGATTACTACGGGGAGGAGGAGTATCTTTTTTCCCATTGACCACGTAGTCCGTAGTGTACTCCTTCGCACGACTCCTCGTCAAACGCGACCGCCCAAACACCTCCACCTGGTCAATCGCTCTTGTCCAGGGCGCTGGTTTGGGATCCGAGGGTTTGTTTGGAGTATGTCCCAGAGACTGCACTGGGCTAGGCAGCCGCATACTCAGTTCTTCCTGTCGTTTTAATAGTTCCCGTTCGATTGCATGCGGATTATCACTCATGACATCCGCTGTGGCGATCCCGTTGGTGTACGTCAGTCTGACGGTACCTTCGGGTCGGAACAGAGTTTCGTAACTGTAAACAACCCAATTTTCGGAAAAACAGAATGCAGTATTCCCGCCTATATATCTCTGTACTTATGCAATAATGTGCGGTAAGTACATAAAAATGGTCGAAATTCTACCTCGGTATATATTCTTTACTTGGTAAGTGTGGTGCGGCAAACACATACATTAAACATATTCGCACAATTTCTTGTACAACAGTTACTGTATAGTACCCTTTTGACAAGAACTGAGTAATTGTTGGTTTATGTAGTTCGCCGAAGGATTATTTTGCGAGGATCTTTAGCCTTCGAGTTGGTGTGCGACAAGTAAAGTGTACTCTGCACTCGTCACATAATATATTTCCGAGTATTGTATGTGAAATTCTAACATTTAAAAAGACCATGATTTTTTTGAATTGTTATTGTATCTGTATACTAACAATTAAAGGAAAGCAGAGATCGAGAACAACGATAGTTTGCTTAGAGTACCACGCGAAAATTGTCCTGATGGTTTTAATTTATACTTTAAATCCCATTAGGAACTTTGATTCAGGATCGATAGTACACCTTAGCCACTCAAAAAATACTGGCTTATGTCTTCTAATTGTTTAATAATACAGTGCTATATAGTCTGAGGTCATATTTTTAAGCAAAGAATTTCCGATATTTGTTTTAATACCTAAATCCTCATCCGAGATAACTTACCTAACTAGCTGCTCCATAAAGCTGGGATTTGGTTCTACCAATGTACGACACCGTTTCATCTGGTGAAAGGCATCTCTTAAGGATAATCCATGGTGGCTCATCATGTAGGCCAATAAACAAGTTGCTGACCTGGATACACCTACAGAAAATTCAGCTAAAAATCTGCTTACGGATAAATTATCCGAATTTCAGATTTTGTATGCACTATTCAAGATAATAGTGTCTATGAACATATTCCAAACGCAAGCATCTTCCTAGCCTGAATACATACGTGCATTTCGTACTTACCAGCTTGACAGTGGATTATGACGGGGTGACCTTTCATGACAAAACCCTCGATAATGGCAGCAACAGGTTCGAAGTAAGAAGATGCCATTTCTACGAGGGAGTCCTCAATAGGGACACGGTAATACGCGACCCCTGGACTATAAGCAAAGAAAACCGCACCTGCATTATAAATATTTACTGTAAAATAGTAAATTAAGGTAAAGCGCTGATAATAACATAATTTGGCTTCTTCGGCGCAGATTTAGTCCGTCTTACACGTTACTGTGAGGAAGATTGGTGGTACAGTTAATCACAGCTTTAACATTGAGTCTTCGGATGGTATCCTCGTTGGCACCTTCGTGCGATGTGAGGTAGACATTATGGACAATCTGTTGAGCTCCTCGATAAATGGATAACAATTCGGCTTGGCTTAGCATACTGCCAGCCATAAAGGCCGTGCGACTCATGCCTTCTGCTCGTAACGGACTGATGAACAATTTCGCCCAGTTTTCAAATAAAAAAAACAGATATACAAGAGACGGAAGAATTAGTACAGTTCACACTGGTTTTTAAAAAAACTGGACTAATATTTTATATGCGCTTGCATGCTTTGGCTGATGCAAAAAGCGTATCACGGCTGGAAAGGTGTAAATCAGAGTTGTGGAGTAAGAACAGTGAGGGTCCTTTTATTGCCTGAATATTATGTCATCCATAATATACGCGCATGTAGTATAACAAATACAGGATGATCGGATACAAATATTGCGCTGGCAGATTATTATTTACTATGTGCTTCTATTGTGTCATTAGCATAAGTATATATTGATGCCTTCGAATGATGTGTCACTCAAACAGTAACACGTTTGCTGTAACTGCTGCCATGGTTTTTTATGAATGATTAACATTATACGGACTTAATCATACTTATGTAATATTGTGCACTTGCTGATGATTGCAGTTATCGATATTATTCATCGTTATCTGGATGACCAATACTGCACTGTGCACATAACATAAGGGAGCACTCACACATTTTTAAACTCGGTCGTTTTCTCTTATCTTGAACTTTTAGTGGCGCGTTCATCACTAGAAAAACGCTCCTGCGCTTACCTATTGTTAGGGCAATCGCCTTTAAAACTATTTGAAAACCTTGTGAGAAGCTAACTATAAGATACTCTACGTACGCGCCGCGTACTACGCGGATACCACTTTACTGAGTTTAGTTTGTTAAATTTCTACGCGATAATTATGGTTGCAGCGTTTTACGGAACCTGGCATAATGAAAAAAATATTAAGCATATTATTATGCGGTTGTCATGGATTTTATCGGTGCTAATAACTGTCATGTTGTACGTACGTGGTACTGTTAGCATGTAACTGTTGTCCAGTCTGTACGCCCGTAAAAAAGTTTCTGTTAATGTTTACAATTGCGACGCTTCTATAGTAGCATTGTAAATATGATAATAATTATATCTGTCAATCTTCGCCCAAGCATTTATTCAGACGGATGTTTCAGACTAAGGGATCCAAAAAAATTTTGTTCGTCGAGTATTTAATTCGTGGTAATATTAATGTTGTTAAATTAAACTCGTAAATAAATATTTATCACATTTATATACAAACAGGAGTATATGAGAAATATAGACTGCGACGTAGAGTACTAGCGATATATATAAAGATGTCATGACCCGCTATAAATTACCGCGCATTTAATTTTATGAAATAAACACACCTTGCCCGAATTAAACGCTTCCGTATTAGCGTTTTGTTCTCTAAACTAAAGATCTCTACATACGAAAATCTTAGATCGGTAATGGCGCCATGGTTGTCCATAAACTAGGAAACTGATATACCGGCAGCAAAGGTCACATCCACGTAGTATATGACAACACAACGCGCCGGAAAATTATATATTGTCCCGACGATAATTCAGAGTCAGTTCAGTTCACCTAGTCGGATTCCCATGGGTGACTGCCAATGCGACAGCAACAGCGACGAACAACAGGAAACGGTCAAGACCGTTTCCGGACCGGACTGGCCAGTCGAGTCCGGACTATGAAAAGTGATTTTGATTAGTCATTCTGTGGCTCATGATCATCCGAAATTCTGAATACATAACGAATTTTAAACTGGTGATTAACGAGCATCGGTCTGCCTTTTCGAGTGAAAATTCGTGGCTGGCGATCTATCCCTCGTATTTGTAAGAGTTTGTCATTTTTAATGCAAGTAGTGACTGGTCTTGTGCTTTATCCATGGCTTATAAACAAGCGCTCCTCACCACTGCCAGCAAGGCACTGCATTTCATGTACAAGATCCGCACCGATGAATTCACCAACTGCTCGAAAGCGTCGTATACGTACGCCCGCAATATGGATACCGACGGGTCGAACTACACCGCTGATCTTCTCGTGGACAAGCACTCGGAATATCCTGATATTCCCCCGTCCATCTGGACGATCTCCTTGACGGTCGTGCACTCGAAGGGGGAGATATTTGAGGATGTGGAACCCAAAGGCGGGCCGAACACCTTGCACAGTCCCAGTATTGTTCTGGTGGATTGGAAGGTCCGCATGGGACGGATGGGATTGGACGAGAACGTCAACAACGATCCGCGCCCCGAAGACTGCAACCGACACATTGGACCCGAGGGATTTACGCAGGAACTCAGCAAGCCCCTTCAAGGGCTGGTGAAACACGTGCGTCGGCGCAAGGATGATCCTATTCTCTTGCATGTGTTGGACCAAGATCCGCGTGCCTATGTGCTGGTCAGTTTGACATTTATGGTGGAGCAGACGACTGTATGCCGTGGTTTGGCGACATTATTGTATGAGTCCCGCATGCTGGCCGACTGCACGCTGATCTGTGGCGAGCGCGAGTTCTCCGCCCACCGTGCCATCTTGGCCGTCCAGTCTCCCGTGTTCGCGGCCATGTTTCTGACTGAAATGAAGGAGAAATCGTCAGGAATCTGCACAATCAAGGATACGCCGCCGGAAGTGATGGACGCTCTGCTGCAGTTTGTGTACACGGGAGGATTGACCAAGGCGGATGGACATCTGGAGGGATTGTGGACTGCAGCTGACAAGTACGACATGGAGGAGCTGAAGCAGGAGTGTGAACGTCGGATGCTGCGATCTATTAGCGACGATAATGCCCTGGATTGTCTGAACTTTGCTGCGCAACGTGGACTGAACAAAATCGTCAAGGAAGCTGCCAAGGTGATTTTTGAACGACCCGCGTAATTTCAGTTTATTACTGCGGTAATGATAAGAGGTCCGAATTTAATTTTTCGGGAAGAGACAGAGTTTTTTTTATTGAGTTTAATTACCGTTTACAAATTGTTTAAATACGGATTTACAGAAGCAGACATTTTGTCCGATTTTTGCCCTTCTTGCGAATCTTGTATCCTGTATATAGCTGATGCGTTCTAGTATATGCGGTTATTTTATTCCGGTTTTCTTATATGTCAGCTTTGACGTGGTAGAGTCGTTTTTATCATATTTTACTGCATGTTTTTTCTTTGTAGCTCGGACAACGAGTAGTATGTAACGGGCATTATTGTGAAAGACTGAAGAAGGATAAAGTCTTATCTTGCATTACTCATTTACACTTTACCGTACAATTGAACATTACAGTACAGTTTACAAACTGTACGGTAGCAAACCTTCTTCGTACGTAGAATTTATGGCACTTTCACGTGTTGCACAGTAGACTAACAACCTGTTCCGGCATTGGCAAACGCCGTTATGTAACCAATGTAAGTAACCGAACCATTGATATATTTCCTATCAAGATGGATCTACGATTAATGCGATTTATACGGCAGTGAACAAAGTGCCAACTAAATTTCAACGATAACAAGCTGCGCTGTTCCTGTTATCACTGCTTCCTTGAAAAAAGGAACAGCCAGCTTATCTGTATTTCCACCATGGCCATTAATGTCGACCGACAATCGCTAGCACAGTTGTTAATAAACGCTTCCCTGATCTTATTCATCGGTGGCAGTTTCTTTTCCTTGATCCCGAGTTCCAATGGGGGATCGGCATTATCTCGCGGTAAGGCTTTCCTGAGATTGCTTCAGAATCCGAAAGATATATAGCCTAAAGATTCTTATGGTACTAAATTATCGTATACGACAAATTTTCCTTAACTTATAAATTTTCCTAAACCATTAGTGTATTAGTAAGATGAGAAGGAATGGTTTTGCTACATGCAGAATGTTCGATATATATGATGTGTTTGTTGCTTTTAACAGCCGGTGATTCGAATTCCCAATCCCAGCGATCGGGATCACCATCCAGATCGAACTCATGGCGCGGTGGCACTTCGAAACGACCTGCACCTGTTGATCCTGGGCTGATGCAGTTAAGGTGATTTATTCATGTTTCAATATACATGATACTCATGTTCACGACAAAGGCACAAACACACTGGTTTCAAGTTGTTTCGAAAAAAATACGATTCCCAAAAAAGCTTAATGTACTGTACAAAAAAATTCATCAACTAACAGCAAGTGTAATACGAAAATCATGCATATTATACGAACGAAAATATTATTACTGAATGCAATCTGCAGTAAGCGTGCCACTTATCGCACAGACTTCTTTACATTCTTTAATAATAAGTTTCCAATATTTTATACGCAGTCAACATTAAATATGTTATATTGTATTATGCTGTGTTATTTTTTTAGTCTACTTGAAGTATTTCTAACGAGTCGTTTGTTATAGCGAAGAACTTTATCGACTGGACCAAGCTAACGACGCGGCTCGGGAGAATGTCCATTGGACTGTGAACACAAGGAGTCGAACTGGAAAGTGGGTAATAATGAATTTACGCAACATTTTTTTATTTCTTGTGTATACACAAGAACCTAACGTAACGTTACGTAACCTACATAGACATAAAAAAATCCGCATTCTTAATAGAGCAATTTAGGAAAAGAAATAAAACTGTACTTATATTTTTATTATCAAGAATACTCGATTAGTGATTAACACATTAATTATCCGATCTAGATTGTTCACTAAGATGGACGAAACGGTATTGAGGGTTCCTGTTTACGCCAAGTTGATTGCGTTACTGGACAATTACGAAACCGTCATGGGACGCGCCGAGCTGGTGACCGCCAAGGAGCGGGCCGAACAGTCGGACTTTCTGGACGAAGTACTCCGCAGTGCGGTGATGCGCAAAGCCTGGGATTTTCTAATTAACCGAAGTAGGTTGCATATGAAATTGTTCGGATTAATCGATCACGACATAACTACGTCTTTATGCGGGTTACAGAGCTTGTACCATCCGTCAAAGACGATTTTAAAGCGTTTCTCAACCGGACATGGTTCACCGTATATAAACGTCGCGGGCAACCGGATACGTCTGGGTAAGTACGTTTCACTAGCTTTACAGCAAGTAAATTGTATTAATAACGTGGATTATGGGGACGATAACTGGTAACGGGTGCATTACAGATTTGAGCACGTATTTGTGGGCGAGATCGATGGAAATGGCGTTGATGCTCCCGTAAGCGGATTTCACAGTTGGATCAGGTATTACCTGGAAGAGAAAGCCGGGCGCGCTGTTTACCGGCGCTGGAAAGGTCAAACTGAGGTAAGATGGCCGCTTAATACATACAACCTCCTCCCCTGATTTCAGCAAGTGTAAAAGTGTATCGATACGTTCTGTACACCATAATAACATTATTAACATACAAAAATAGTTCCCAAATTGTATAAAATTATATTCTCTGTAGCCGGATGTCTTTGGGTTGGAATTTACGTGGAACAATCATCTGAAGTTTAAGAGCACCATGGCCATAGGAGAGAGCCCGGCCATGTCCATAGCTGTACTGACCACATGTTTTCTTGTTGTTCCCAATGGGGAATGCCAGCTGCGTATGGGCGGAAGCCCGGTATCGGTTATTACGCATCGATGGGATACCCGGAATCCTAAAGAGTTTTATGTGGCGTCAGCGTATTACGATAATTAACATCAACAAAATTAACTTAAGGATTGACAACCTTTGGCTAAAGTTAAACTAACGGAGACATGTGCTATTTATGGAAAGCTCCACCGAGGTCCATGCATTAAACAGCAGTTACTTTCTTGTTAAATATGTGGTGCCTTTATGAAGTCGACCGAGTGCTAAGTAAAAAAATTATTCAAATCAATTTTTTAACAAATGGTCTTGCAGTCTCTGTTCACAAAATGCAGATGTATTAGACAAGATGGCTTTGACCTGTGACCAATGGTTTGGTCAAGGCGAGCGAACGCGGCAACGGAACTACTGCTAATGGTTCTGGTAACTTGATATGGGGATGGCATACCAATTATGTCGTGTGCAAGCCATAACTTATTTCATAAGCTAAAAGATTTTTCACGTCGGAAATGCTTGACTCACTACTCTGTAAGATAAGTTTTGTTAAATCGTAAATGCGTCACCGCTCTTGCTTAACAGATAAAATACTAATGCGATATTATCGATATTAATATCATTAATATTTCTTATAGTATTGAAAACACGATGCATAATTATGCTTTAAGAACTTGCGCTGCATTCGCAGGAATTAAATTACTTGAAGGCTTTTATCATGGTGCTTCTTAAGGACGGTGTGTGCTGATGCCACACGTACAGATTGGAAAAGTGGAATACAGATGGATATAATATGGGAACCAGCAGACACTTTTATCATCTTGTTAGAAAATTTTGCTGAAACTGTGTATATTAATTATTATAAACCATGTGCCACACGTGATTCCATTCCATAACTCGATCAAGCGTCATAACGTTAACACAATGCGGCTCATTTTCGCACTTGTTCCGTTATAAGCATAAACGATGATGTACGGTAGCGATATATCTTCAAGTATGAAAGCCGGATAGGATTTCGCTAACAACGTAACCGATTTGGCCGAAATTTACATAAGTCCAACTCATCGAAAAACCGTTTTGACTGATACCGGTGCTAACTTGACGCCACTTTACACCGTTGACTGCTGTATTGTACATTCGACTAAAAATTTTTTTCACACACTAGGAATCGGTGCCACAAGATACTTAACACCGGAATATGTTTCTGGACAATATTTCGTTAGGATTTCTGACACCACTTCACCTCCAGATTTAGGAGAGAATAGTGTCACATTAGTGTGTAACACTTTTGTTTCCATGATGTGTGCATTTTTGTTGCGTAGATTTTAAGTAGTGTTATGCAAATTGTTCTCGTTATTAATTATTGGACGGTCAGGATTTTCATGCTCTATGCGACTTAGTTTATGTTTTATGCATTTTGAACAATTCTTTGATTCACATGTGCTGA
This sequence comes from Paramacrobiotus richtersi, assembly GCA_034698045.1. NCBI lineage: Eukaryota > Metazoa > Tardigrada > Eutardigrada > Parachela > Macrobiotidae > Paramacrobiotus > Paramacrobiotus richtersi. The sequence continues at coordinate 8,806 of JAQGAU010003967.1, forward strand.
GCAACAAGTTGTCCTATATGCATCATGCCGGTTATCGGAAATATAAAATTCTCCCGGCCTGCATTTCGACTATTGTTTGACCGCCTGGTGTTATCTTATTTAGGATTGTTTTGTACGTGTATTTTATTAAATTCAGCGGCAGTATCCGCTCAGGATTTAGCCAATAACAATGCAAACAATCAAGTTCCGTCTCTGGATTCGGGCGGAAATTTGGGGTCAGGTATGAACGTCAGAAGACGGTAACACTGATAGAATTCCAAATTAAAAAGTGCATATCATTGTATTTTAATTGTGAAAATATCAACCTCAAAATAGTTGAATATAAGTGCATTTTTCGTAGCACGTTAAGTGTCGTTGAAAAGTCTCTTAAAAATAACATGATTATGATATCGCTTTTATTTTTTAATAATGTTTTTATGGTATTACATAAGTAGTCTAATGTAGGTTAATCTCTACAACAAATAACATAAATTGATTACGAACGGTAAGCATCTGTCGAACATGGAATTTGATCCCCAGAATCATCCGCCTTCAACGTTCCCCTGCAAAATCGGCAAGTTGTACCAGTAAATGCCACCATCCCCACTACAACAGTGGCGGTTACGGGTCCCACAACAGTAGAAATCAATGTTAACGGCACAAGGGCATCCAGTTCTGCAACACCTCCCACAACTGCAGCCTCAGGCGTTACTGCCGCGACTCCCGTGACTACCACCATTTCCGTTTCCACCATCCCGGGAGGTATTGCCACTCCCGTTACGACAACCGGACGACCTGGAGTTGCTACAAATCTTGCTGCTACCACTCAACCGGGTGTGATTACTGCGGTTTCGGCGGCCGTGACCAACACACTCCCGGGAGCTGCCGGCATCTCTGTCACGGCCAGTGCCACTGGAACGACCACTTCCGCTGGGATTACCACGGCACCCGGTAGTAATCCAGCGGGGACCGGTAGTACCGCTGCGACTACCCGAACACTGCCTTCCGGTGTCGGCGCTGTATCCAATCCTGCTGGTACCGGTGGTAGCGTTACAACCGTTCCAGCAGCTGCAGTGACCCCTGCCTCCGGTAACGCAGTCGTTCCGAGTACTGCCGCTACTACAGCACCTCCTTTGACTATAGTAACAATTGCACCAACAACATCCAAGCCGGTTAGTTTACCGGGTTCAGTAGGAATTTCCAACCAACTCATCGCAACTACTCAGCCAACAAATAACCCAGCCTTTCAAAATCCATCGGCGTCACTACTCGTAAGCAGCACTGCTGCACCAGCAGTAATGCAACCCACTAGTCGCCCGATATCGGGAGGTCAGTTTTTTACTAATATTCCGAGTAGTACATTTCCACCCGGAATCCAGTCCAACAATAATCAGCAACCAACGAATGGCCAGTCCCCCGGCGCTGCTCCAGCAGGGACCCAGTCGAATGGTCAGTTCACTTCCGGAGGACAATCAAACAACAACAATATCCCAGCAGGAAATCAACCAAATATTCAATGGAACGTAGGTCAGACCGGTAATAATTCTCCGACCAATCAGGTTCCGGGTTCACAATCGAACAACCAGTTCCCAACCAATAACAATTTCCAAAATAACAATCAGCCCAATGGTCAATTACCGCAAGGAGGTCAATCCGGTAATACTTCACCGACCAACCAGAATCCAGGATTCCAACCGAATAATCAGCCAAACAACAACAATTTTCAGAATACTAATCAGCCAAATGGTCAGTCCACGCAGGGAGGTCAATCCGGTAGCACTTCACCGACCAATCAGAATCCAGGATCCCAACCGAATAGTCAACTGCAGCCAAACAACAATTTTCAAAATAATAATCAACCCAATGGCCAATCATCTCCGGGAGGTCAATCCGGGAATAATTCTCCAACCAATCAAAATCCAGGATTTCAACCGAATAATCAGCCAAATAGCAACAATTTTCAAAATAATAATCAGCCCAGTGGTCAATCACCTCAGGGTGGTCAATCCGGGAATAATTCTCCAACCAATCAAAATTCAGGATCTCAATCGAATAACCAATTTCCAGCTAATAACAATTTTCAAAATAACCTGCCCAATGGTCAGTCACCACAAGGAGGTCAATCTGCTAATACTTTTCCGTCCAATCAGAATCCAGGATCTCAATCGAATAACCAGTTCTCAGCCAATGGCAATTTTCAGAATAATCAGCCCAATGGTCAACTGCCCCAAGGAGGTCAATCTGGTAATACTTTGCCGACCAATCAGAATCCAGGAACCCAGTCGAATAATCAGTTCCAACCAAACAACAACTTCCAAGGTAATGGCCAGCCTAATGGTCACATACCGTTTGGAAGTCCATCCGGTGATAATCCTTCGACCAATCAAAATCAAATCGGAAACCAGCCCAATGGGCAGGTTCCATCTAGCGGCCAAAATCAAGGGAATAACCAGATTCTGCCCGGAGGTCAATCCGGCACGAACTTGCAAAACAACCAAATTTCTCCCGGACCTTCGACGAATGGCCAATCACCATCCGGATTCCAGCCCGCCAACACCTTCCCAACCAATCAAAATGGAAACCAACCGAATAATCAGTTCGTATCGGGAGGTCAATTTGCGAATAACCTCCCAACCAATCAAAACAATTTACCAGGATTCCAAAACAACAATTTTCAGACAAATTCGCCAAATGGTCAAGGGTTTCGACCTCAAGGCCAGTTTCAGGAAGAGTCAACGCCAGCTATGGGCAATATTGACCAACCGGGCCAGGGAAGTAATGGACAGTTATCCGGGCAGATTCCGCAGAACGGTGGTAATATTCAACCATCTAATCCAAATTCGGAACCAAGCATGCCGTCTCAGCCTTCCCAGCCATCCCAACCGTCTCTACCTTCCGGTAATGGCAACCAGCAAGAAGCGACGGTCTTCACGCAGTTTCCGGAACCTACCACCCAGTCACCGGGAAACTTTGGGGGATCAAACGGCAACGCCCCCGGAGAGCCGCAGATCCAGCAGAATGGCGGTAATGTAGCACCGGGACCGAGTAACGGACAGACGGTGCCGGTATCGACGTTTTTTACAACTATTATGCAGCTGCTCGGTGAGGAGGAGACTAGTACACCGCTTCCTTCGGTGGTACCTCAAATCCCGGTTACAGGTCCTGGAGCGGCACCAGTGGTTACGACGCAGGCACCATCGGGTGGCGGTACAACCAGCACGCGCCCTTCAATTAATGTCGAAATCAGTATCAATCTGGGAGGTCCGAATCGAGCAAATGGCACCAATGTTAGTAACGCTTCCACTTCTGCCTCATCGGGTAATAATGGACCACCGGCCTCTCCATCTGCACCTTCGGTAACCACGCCTCCGCCGGCTCCAGTAACCACGCCAAAACCGGCAACACCGCCTGCTAGTCTCCAAGTTCCCAGTGGCAGTGGCACTGGTAGCGCAGGAACTCAAGTGTTGTGTTTCTCCATTCCAAACGAATTAATTGCACAGCTTTTATCTGCCGCTGCTGGCTTGGGAATATCCTC